>PITA01002483.1:0-40757 GCA_004023965.1 Spilogale gracilis
GAAGTTGCTGTGGCCGATGTCAAAGAGGTTACTGCCGATGTTCTCTTCCAGGATTTTGATGGATTCCTTCCTCACGTTGAGGTCTTTCATCCATTTCAAGTTTGCCTTTGTGTGTGGTGTAAGAGAATGGTTTAGTTCCATTCTTCTATACGTAGCTGTCCAATTTTCCCAGCATCATTTATTGAAGAGACTGTCTTTTTTCCACTGGGTATTTTTTCCTGCTTTGTCAAATATGATTTGACCATAGATTTGTGGGTCCATATCTGGACTCTCCACTCTGTTCCATTGGTCTATTTCTCTGTTTTTGTGCCAGTACCATGCTGTCTTGGTAATCACAGCTTTGTAATAAAGCCTGAAGTCAGGTAATGAAATGCCCCCAGCTTTGCTTTTCTTCTTCAGCAATTCCTTAGCAATTCAGGGTCTTTTTTGGTTCCATATAAATTTTAGGATTGTTTGTTCCAGCGTTTTGAAGAATGTTGGTGAAATTTTGATCGGAATGGCATTGAAAGTATAGATTGCTCTGGGCAGTATAGACATTTTGACAATGTTTATTCTTCCGATCCATGAGCATGAAATGCTCTTCCGTCTTTTTGTGTCTTCTTCAATTTCTTTCATGAGTGTTCTGTAGTTCCTGGAGTACAGATCCTGGACTTCTTTGGTTAGGTTTATTCCTAAGTTCTTGTAGCATTTTTATGTGTAGGGTTTACATGAGGTGCTCTATCTGGATAATCTCATTATTTCCCCCCAAATCCCTATGACAATGTTTATTTCACAGACAGGGAAAGTGACGCCCAGAGAGTGGATATGACTTGCCTAACGTTGACCAGCTAGGAAGTATCAGAGTTGGGAGTTGAAGAAGAGTTTATGTGGCTAGGGAGTCTTCCATCTCTCCTCTAGGGTACATGGCCTATATTCCCATCAGGTCTTCAAATACTTTTTAACATCCTCCCAGAGAGTAAACTTGACCCCAGAAAGGCAAGGTAAGTGACTCATTTATAGCCAATGCATGCAGTGGCAGCAGGTGGGAGGGCTGTGTGCTCTGTGACTAAGATCCAGAACTGGGTCCCCACCCTCTCCAACATTTTCTGGTCAACAGAGACATTTCCTGCTGATGCCAACAGCACGGAGGCTCCTGTGGTCACCTTTCTGAGACCTATTGATTCTCCAAGGGACAGGGTTCAGGACTCTTGATTGACTGGGGCTCTTCAGCTCTAAATCCGCAACTGTTTATTTTCCTTAGATAAACCTTCTTGCTTTTTCCATGGAATTTAATCAATCCAACTGTGAAACCAGGAAGCACAGAGTGTGTGGCAGCTCATTCCACCTCTTTGCTCAGACATGTGATGCCGTGTCAGTGTCTTAGCTCCATCTGCTTCATCTATCGGCCTGCTCCACATCAGTAGAAGTCATGTACAAACAGTTGTGGTTACTGTGGGATGGCTCCCATCTTGTGAGCTGTCA
The DNA here is from genome assembly GCA_004023965.1 of Spilogale gracilis. Taxonomy (NCBI): domain Eukaryota; kingdom Metazoa; phylum Chordata; class Mammalia; order Carnivora; family Mephitidae; genus Spilogale; species Spilogale gracilis. The sequence continues at coordinate 1,462 of PITA01002483.1, forward strand.
TGGTCCTGTCCTCCACAATGTAGGATTCCTTGAGAGGGAAACCTGGTAAAGCCCAAGCCTGAAATCTTGGCTGGCTTTAAGTTGCTGTGTGACCTGGGGAAGACCCTTCATCTCTCTGAGCTTTCGTTTATTCAGGTAGAAGGAAGCTGGAGCTGATGAACTCCAAGTCCCTTCTCAGTATAAAAGCACATGTGATTCTGGGACCCTCCACATGCTATAGCTCATCCTGGATGCACTGGGTTGGCTGATGCTCATGCAATGCCTAGCCCTTCCATCTCTTTTATCCAGGCTTGTGTTATTTTGGGGAGTAAGGTCTGTCTTTGAGCAGAACTAAAGTGTTGGGTTAGCACATGTTAGAGTTCAAAGAGCACAGGTCTGTCGTCAGAATACTTGGGAAAGTTAATAAACTCAATCTTAAGTTTAGTGTCCTTAGCTTCCTCACCTCTTAAAATGAAAATGACCCAGATTTCAACCTTTTGAGGTTGTTCAGGAATAAACATAACGTGGGGCATCTGGGTGGCTCAGTTGGTTAAAGCAACTGCTTTGGGCTCAGGTCATGATCCTGGGGTCCCATGATCAAATCCCACATCAGGCTCCCTGCTCAGCAGGGAGTCTGCTTCTCCTTATGACCCTCTGCTCTTCTCTCTCTTTCTCACTCTCAAATAAATAAATAAATAAATAAAATTTTAATTTTTTTAAATACAACAATGCTGTTTTTTAAAAAAGGAAAAAATATAATGTATCTGACCATCCTGAATAATCCATAAAACAATGTAAGGGTTTGATCCCGTGACTCTCTGCTTTCTAAAAGGCTTCTCACCTGAAAATTATTCCAAACCTGTGTTTTATCAATAGTACTGTAGAAAGATACACATGCCAATATTTGTCTTTAAAATAAAAAAAAAGATTTTAATTGCAAGGTAGAAGCTCAGAAGGTTGAGATTACATCATTCTAGATAGATGGCTGAATTTGGATTTGTAATTTGTAGGTCCTGGTTCCTGCCTGCCCGATTAGTGGGGAAATGATATGTCCTTTCAGGCTGACACTGAAATTCAAATGCTTACAAATTACTCTGGACCAGCTACATCATTAATTTAGCTTCTTGGTAATAAAAAAACCAACCAACCAAACAAACAAAAAACAGAGCCAACCCTGTCTAAATTTTTTTTTCTTTCTATAGGTTACACCAGAAAAATATGAGGAATTTTTACTTTTTGGAGCATTTTTTGAAGCTACCATGATTGACCGGAAGATTGGAGATAAACCCATTAGCTTTGAAGTTTCTATCGGTAAGTGCCAACAGGCATAATGGTTGGCACATGGCACTGGCTTTATACCTGTTTCTTGAATGAATGAGTTAGTGTCTTACATAGAAATGGTAGCATTCGGGTAGAGGTTTGCACCTCAGAAAGAAATGAATTATTCTTTGTTCACTCTAGTGTCAATATGAAGGGAGAGATTCATTTCCATACTTAACAAAAGGCTTAAGAGTATAGTTTGGATTTAGAAAGACTTGGATTACTAATCCTAATTCCATTACTGCTAGGCTCATTTGATTTCTTGGGGTCTTGGTTTCTTTAAATATGAACTGGGAATAGCAATAGCTCTTCATAAACAGCTATTGCAAGAGTGTAATGGGTTAATGCATGAGAAGTCCCGTGCATATTGTAGGGGCTATTATTGTAACTCCCAGTGATCTTCCTGGGCTGATGTATAGCTGCAAAAATCTTTCCAAGAAAGCATTCCATCAGAGAAGTTCTTGATTCCCATCGGGAGGGTGTTCTTCCAAGGAGCAGAAGGAAGTGGGGAAGGAATCCAATTAATTTGTGACTTAAGTAGTTTCTACAAAAGAGAACATAAGATGGATATAGATGATGACTCACCCTCATTGTCAATCTTATTTCTTTGGTCTGACCATCACACTTCCCACCTTCACACTGAGATCTTATTTCTCTGTCCTGGGAGGATATGACCTTGGATCCTTTATGTCACAGAGCAGATTCTGCTTGTTTAAACCTGACTTCTCTCCCCTTGCTACTGTCTCTACAGGTAATTTTGGAAACCTGCTTGATGGAGGGTCCTATCATGGGAGTAAGAGGAAGTCAGCTGAATCAGCTGAAGAAGACAGCCTCCCACTCCTGCATGAAGGAGATGGGGATGCAGCCCACAATGTTGCCATACCTATGGTCTCCACCACTCACCCAGAGAAGCCACTCGTGACAGAAGGAAACAGGTAGGAGACACAGTAGAGGAGAACAACCAGGGTTCTGACAATAGGAGCCTGAGCTGTTTCTGGGACTGTTTAATTCAGTTCTTCCCCAAAACCAGAAACATCATTTTTAAATCTTATTTATGGGAGCAAGGCACAAATAGGGGCAATGTGGTCATTGCCACTCTACTGAATCTTTAGTGACATGTTGACAACTCTCCAAATGTCACATCCAGAGTTCATGTAAGGACAGGACAATGATGATGGCTATTATAACCATATCTATAACTTTGAAGCATAACAAGGTAAGAAGGTCAGAATTTAACATTTCAATCCAAGCCCTATTAACAGTTATTATATTCATCTGAGCTCTTTGCTATTATGTAAATGTGATTATCAGATATATCATTTCTTACCTTGTTTTTGTTGCAGACTAAAGAACTCAAAAAACAACTGTCATCCACCAAAAAAGATCATTTCAGAAATCATCTGGGGTACCTCCATGAACACTCACTGATCTTTAACTCACATAAACTTTCAACATGCAAAGAGAAGTAACATTTTAGAATTCTGTTGTAAGAAAGTGGTATTGAGCACCAACCATGTGATTTACAAGAAGGGAAAGCCAGACCCAGCAAGAGTCTTCTGTTTTCTGAGCCTTGTGTCATGAGAAAAGCCTTATTCTCTCATTGGGTTCTCATAAGAGAACATAGTTCTCTCCTTTTGCATGTGAGGAGATTGGAACCACTTCACTTTCTGTGCTTTTCCTAATCTAGATACCCTCTCTGGGCACAGATCCATGGCTTACTGAGCACTGTCAGGATGACAAGGACTCCCATGAGCCTTTCCCCAGATAGCCCTCTACCCTGGCAGCAAACCCAACCACCCCTACTTAGATGTCCCAAGTTGTAGCAGGTTCATTGTCCGCATAGACAACTTTGCTTCTCTTCCTATCTTTCCCATTTCATGGACTAGTCCTACCGTTCTCTGTGTCCTATGAAACACGAATCAAAAAGTTGTCAGCTGGCCTCTGTTCCCTTCCTTCCCATGTCTAGTCAGCAATGAAGTCTGGTCAATTTTGGTTCTCGGGTATTTCTCATATAGATGGTCATTTCTTTAATTCTGGCCATTGGAATCTTTGTCCTGGATTATTCTGGAAACTTCCTACCTGGCTCATATCTTCAAGAAATTCACCAAACTATCAGAGCCAGTTACTCTGACATCATTCCTTGGCAGCCTGTGGCTTTCAGGATTATTTTCAGAGGCCACACCTTGTTATTTCCACTGCCATCTATTTCTCTACCATCATCTCCAGTCATTACCCAAACTTTGCCATTCAGTATCTCTGGTTGTTCTCCAAATGTGTCCTGCTGTTTGCTGCTTCTGGGCCTTTGAGTATGCTCCATCTTCCACCAGGCAACAAGCCCTCTTTTCAGAATTGCTGGTTTCCATTACTCTTCAAGGCTAAGCCCACATTCCTTTCCCCAAATACCAGGTCTTATTTCTCCATCAAGCACCAATCACACTGCATTAAGATGCTTTTAATTGTTTGACTCCCTGTCAGCCTGTGAGCACTCTGAGGACATAGACCATGTGCTATTCACCAGTGTATTGACTCCTCCCTAAGCCTGGAATGTAGTAGATCCTTATAAATGTTTTTAAATGAGTTAAGGAATTATCATAACTGAGTTGGCCACAGGGTACTAAGAGAGCAGAGAGAGGAGGCAGATAACTTACTTTCCTTGGGGAAGGGGTGAGGAGTTGAGAAAGGTCACAGATAAGGCAACATCTTAAAGAATGGAAAGGGGCTTAAGCAGTGGAAAGAGTATTTGGGCCAAGGTATGAAGGAGGGAGTGAAAATAATCTTAGCTGTTTATCTGCTCATCTTTGAGTGTGTCCTATACTTCCTATACTTTCTAAATCCTGTCCCTCCCATGGACCACCTACCTTGGGATTTTTTTTCCTCCCTGGCAGCCATAGCTAGTTGTCTGACCTCCTTTCCACACACCCAACAAGGAACCCAAACTTCCCAGTCCTTTGATGGTTCCTATGACTGGATCTGCAACTCAGGGGAACTTTTCTGAAACTACTCAGAGGGACTGTGCCTTCCTTCACTAGGACAAGGCAGTGAAAACCTCCCCACCTTGTTGAACTAGCCCCATTGTCGACAATGGGTGAGAATGTCAGGAGATCTAATGTGGAAATAGTTTGGGAAGAAATAAGAGATCTCAAAGTACACTTGATCACCTCGTATTAGTGCTGGTCAGCTGGCTCAAGGAGACCCAAATGAATCATGCTCTGTTTCTTAGACTTTTTGTCTCTCAGAAATATTCCTCAGTCACTATATTGAGGCTCTGTCCACATAGTGGCAAACGGGGTGGCAGAAGCTGACTTGGAAGATCCTATGTCTATAATAGACTCATGTACACACTTGCACACATATGTGTACATGCACACATACACAGACACATCGTCATTTGATTTGTGTGTTACCTTCATTAAAATACCTCCTTTCATTGATTCTGGGCTTTCCAGTTTTACAAAGCATGTGTTCATATACGATTTATGTACTGGGCTGGAATTCAGGAATGAGATCAGAGCATAGGACATCCCATGGTAGTTTATGATTCCTTTCTCAGGACTCTAGGATTATCCTTACCCAAAGTCACAAGGCTGGTCTTGTGTCAGGACAGCCATTCAAACTGGCAGCCTTCTCTTCCTACTGGCAATATGGTGCCCTCCCCTCTGCCACGCTCCATTTGTACTGAGTTTACCTGAGACCCATAGCATCCCAGTCTCAGACCCAGTAGAACTAGGAGGAATCTGGGAATCCAAGAGACAAAGGCCCTGAACATCATTAGTAAAAAATAATCTGAACCATAGAAACCTTGGAACAAAGGACAACATTGGGTGAGAATGTATCTTGTTGTAGGATTCTTGGTATAATAATTTTTTTAAAGATTTTATTTATTTATTTGACACACAGAGAGAAGTAGGCAGAGAGACAGGCAGAGAAAGAGGGGGAAGCAGGCTCCCTGCCGAGCAGAGAGCCCAATGTGGGGCTCGATCCCAGGACCTTGGGATCATGACCTGAGCCAAAGGCAGCCGCTTAATGGACTGAGACACCCAGGTGCTCGGTGTAATAATTTTAAAAGAAGTAAGAGAGCAGTTTGATTTCTAACTTTATTTATTTATTTATTTTTTGTTCTCCTGCTGTAATAACAACCTCATGCTCTGCCAAGAATTTATTTGGCTTCTTTTCTAAATGGAGGCCTGCTGATTCATTTTCTGCAGAACAGACTATAGGACACCTTTGCTAATTTTATGGTCTCCAGAAGAAATTTGGGTTACAGAACTAAAAAGAACAACCACCCATTCTTTCCGGCTAACGTTCTCTTTTGTTTTTTGGAATGGAAACAAAGTTTTCTCTTCCTTGCTCTTTCCTCTCTCTGCCTCTGTAAGTGTGTGACTCCAAACCCTGCCCATGTTTATAGGGCCACATCTCTCACCCTGCCTATTCCAAGAACGTTGCTTCAGCTCTCCTCCCACATTTCTCTTCTCTTGGTCCTAACTGTTTCTGGAAAAATTACAGGGTGTTTGGGGGAAAACTTAGTCAAGGATATACCTGTCATTAGAAAGGAAGTTCAACTTTCTGCCACACTTCTCCCATCTTCCTGCCTCACCCATCCCTTTCTTTCGTGGGGACCAAAACTGACAAGTTATTTCCTTCTTTTGTGTCTTCAGTCTCACCTATTAACTGTCTTGTTCTCATCAGCATTTAAGCATATCCAACCACCATCCTTAAAAATTTCCTTTGGCTCTACATCTCCCCTTCTAGCTAGGTCACAATGCTCTTGTTCCTTCTTAACCAAGCAGGTTACCTCCATTATCAACACCAGTGCCTGGCAGCAGTAAATATTGGATGCACACATGGATGGATAGATGGACAGATGGATAGATGGATGGATGGATAGATGGACGTATGAGCAGATGGATGAATGAATGGATAGATGGATGGATGGATGGATGGATGGATGGATGGATGGATAGATGTATGGATGCCTGGATGGATGGATGGATGGCAGCATGGTTGCTGCAGTTTAGATTGAGGCACATGCTTCATCCTCATTAATAATATATTAAGCTCTTACAGTTCTCTAACAATTTCATTCACATCTGTTATCTTGGTTGATTTTCACACAGTGCATAGCTTATAGACATTAAATGTAACATATTAGTGTTTCTCCCTTTTCTCCTCCCTCAACGGGAATGGGAGTTCCTCCTTGCAGAAGGCTTGCCTGATAAACCTTGCCCCCTGGTCTAGGCTCTAGGCTTTGCCCTGGGTCTGATGGCTACAGCCATCAAAGCTCTAGGCTTTGCCCGGAGAAGTTAGTACTTCTCCATTGTCTCTACATATCTGTTCGTTGGTTATTGTTCATGGGTCCCCGATTAGAATAGAGTTAGTAGTTTTATTGCTTTATCACCACCCCTCCCCACCCACTCAGAATGTGTAAAACATAAATATGTGGTTGAAGTTGCCTGAATAATACCGATGGCCAATTGACATCCAGACCTAACTTGTTATCACAGGAATTACAACTATTTGCCTTTTGAGGCCAAGAAGCCCTGTGTCTATTTCATCAGTTCTTGGGGAGACCAGACATTTAGGCTGCACTGGTCCAACATGCTGGAGAAAATGGCAGACCTGCTGGTAGGTGACTCTCAAAGGTAATGGATTTCAACATTGGGCAGCTGGAGGTAAAAAGGATCTTGTTATTCATCCAGGAGAGGGTCTTGACCTCAATTTAAATACAAATAAATTGCAGCTGCTGCATTGGAGGGCACATATTGCCTACCCTGCGGACCCAAGGGAATGAGAATACATTTTGACTTTAAATAGAACTACCTGGATTAAAATCCCTGCTCTGCTTCTTGGCATTGTAGGATTTAGGGATAAGCTGTTTTCCTAATCTCCCAAAGGCAGGGGTTTGACAACTTTCTCATAAAATTGATAGATCCTCACTTCAACTTATATAAAATTCTAAGTCCTTAACATGGTAGAGAATCACCTACAAGATGAAGTCCTGCCACATCTTCAGTCCTGCCTCTCACATGCTTTCTCCTTTGTTCTAAGCACATTGGACTTTTAGTTTCTTAAAGCAATGACGTTTCTTTATGCCTCAAAGCCACCTCCATGCCATTCCTTCATACTGAGTTACTTTTCCCCTCTATGCTTCTCCTGTGTCACCCATCAACCCCCATAGCTCAGTTTCCACTACTTCTCTGAGAAGCCTTCTGGTTTTTGCCCATTATCCTCTCATAATACCCTGTGCTTTACCCTCAGAGCTCTCTGTATTTTACAATTGATTTGTGTGCTTATTTGTTCAATAACCATTTCCCACTGTTCAGTGGCATCTGGTGAAAAGATCTGGCACCTGAAAGGGGCCAAGAGTTATCTGAGGGATTGAACACGTGGAAGTATTTATGACTGTGCCAATATGCAATGACTGCTGGCTGGCTCCACCTAACCCCTGGAAGGAAGGCATCCCTGGGCCCTCTGTTTTTTTGGGCTCCTGAGCCTGCCCTTTGGGGTCTGTGCCTGCTCTTATAGTTCTCTTTGTGCCCTCGACTTTCTGTGCCACCATGCCTCACCAAGTGACCCTCTCATCCCATAAAAACCTATGCTAAGGAAAGAACAAATTTCTTTTTTTTCTCTCTCTCTCTCTCTCATTTGCTTTATCATTCTGTCTCTAGTTGTGAGAAACAAAAGTTTCCACTCTGGCCTTGGGGACTCCAGGCAGCATGGAGGAAGATTCTGAAGGTGGTAGAGGACGCTTGGTCTGGTGTCGCTTGTGTGGAAGCCATAGACTTTCTTTGTACGGCTGGTTTTGCTTCTCCTTCAGGCCAAGGGGATAGTTTATTTCCAAAAGCTTGACAAACAAGAATGTTTTCCTAGAGGCCATAGCTGCCTTTGCCATTCCTTTCGAATTCCTTTCTCAGTGCCAGGATCCCTGCTATATTTGCCATATGACAGCTAGCATGATTGAATGTTTACGTAGCACTAAGCTGTGTTGGAAGAAGTCCACATCTCTCTAAAGGTGGGCTCTTTTATTACTTATTTTATAAGAAAGTTGTCATAAGGGGGTTGGTTCACTTATAAAGGTAGAGCCTGGATTTGAACAGAGGTAGATTGACCCTATGCCTAATTTTTTAAAAAATTTATTTCATTTTATTTTTTTAGTGTTCCAAGATTCATTGTTTATGCCCCACACCCAGTCCTATGTCCAAATTTTTATCCACTTCACAATTTGCCTGTTTTTTACTGTGAAGGGGAAAGAGGGAAATATATGTCTCCAGACACCAGACTTTGATGTGTAGTAGAAAATGTAGATTTTGTACTTTCTAGCCAACTAGTGATAACATGTATAATTGCCTTTTGAGTGCTATATCCCTCCAAGCCACTGAATGGAATACTAGAACTTAGACCTAAAAAGAAAAGTATGATTATCAAATATTCAAGCATATAGCCATTGTCATATGCAACCTGTCCTCCTCCCTTGTAACACTTCACCCCCTGCCCAAACCCCTATAATCAGAAGGATTCACAACTCTTGAAATTTAGGATTATTCAGTACTACTGCATATTCCCATATAACCAAATGACTTAAACATTCCTTTTGAAGTCTTTTTATAGTTTACATATAATTTACTCTATTTTGCTAGGTATTTCCGGACATTAGGTTTCCCTACAGGATAGACTAAATAAGTGGTTCCCCATTTGGAAATGATCTGGGATAGAAATGATGAGTTTGAGTAATGCAGGAGAAGACTTGTATTTAGACTGATTCCAGTTAAGAAAAACAAAGTTCAAAATTAGAATGCAGTAACATTTCCCAGATCAGGCACAAGAAAATGAGGGAAATCTTCCTTCATTTCTTTTATTTTTTTAAATACATTTTCTTTTTTTTTAAAGATTTTATTTATTTATTTGACAGAGAAAGAGAAATCACAAGTAGGTAGAGAGGCTGGCAGAGAGAGAGAAAGGAGGAAGCAGGTTCCCTGCTCAGCAGAGAGCCCGATGCGGGCCTTGATCCCAGGACCCTGAGATCATGACCTGAGCTGAAGGCAGAGGCTTTAATCCACTGAGCCACCCAGGTGCCCTTCCTTCATTTCTAAAGCACAAAGTCAGGGAAATATTATATCTGAGATATTACAATCAGTGTTTCCACTACAGTGTCTCCTTCTGCCCCTCATCCCTCCGCCTCTGTGGTTTGTTTCCAGGAAGAAAGTATAGAAGAAGTGAGAGAATTGATCAAGATTTCAGAGAAAACATCAGAAGATAAAATGAAGACAGTGCTCAGTGACTTCATCAGTCAAAGCAGGTACTGGAGGAGACAGCTGGCATATGGCTTGCTGAGCTTAAATGGAGTCAGCTTTTAGTTCCCTTAGAAAATAGTTGATTTTCCACGAATTTAGATGGGCATTTTATAGTGTTCTATCCCTCTTTATTTTGTTCAGTGATTGAGCTGGCATTTCTGGGCTCACTGTTGCTCCCTTCCACTTGACTAAAGCATAAAGCGAAGGGGAAAAAAGAAAAAGAAAGGAAAGACTCACTGCAGAGACTTTTAAATGAAATGAGAAAAATGCTAGTGACATTAAGCCCAGCATGCTTCTTTGCATTTGGTAGCTCCTCAACAGCTATTTGACAATTAGATGGATAAGTTATACCAAATACTATTTAATAGAATTTTTATATAACATAATAAACACCAATTAAGGACTCTAATTCCAGGTGACAAACAATATAATAACAGATTAAAAGAATATATTAGTTCTTTATTATGGAGTAACAAATAATTCTCCATTTTAGTGGTTTAACACAATATTGATGATCTCAGTTTGTGTGGGTCAGGAGTCCAGGTGTGGCTTATCCAGGTCATTTGCCGAGAGTCTCTCAGAGACTATGGTCAAGACATTGACGGAGGCTGCAGTTACCTTGAGGCTTCAGTGGGCAGGATTCACTGCCAAGACCACTCACATGGTTATTTGTGGAACTCAGTTCTTCACGGGCTGTTGGATTGAGGACTTTCAGTTTCCTGCTGGCTCTTGGTTGGAGGTCAGCCTCAATTCTTTACCACGTGGGCTACTTCTCATGACGTGGCAGCTGACTTCATCAGAGTGAGCAAGCTAGAAGAGTCAGAGAAAACATGCCTGCAAGATGGAGGTCATGATGTTTTATAATCTAATATTGGAAGTGAGAGCCCATCACTCTTGACATTACCTACTATGAGCAAGTCACTGGGTCCATGCTCATTCAAAGGGAGGGAATTACCCAATGGCAAGAAGAACAGGAGAAGAAGGTTACTGGGGGCAATTGTAGGGGCTGTCTATCACATTAGGAAGCAACCCCTACTAACACTTAAAATTAATTACTTCAAGACTTGAACACAAATGAGAATTTGTCATAATGGAAGCATTGAAGAAGGAACAGAGATTTATTTGATGGAAGGCAAAAATTAGTAGATGAAGGTAGCTGAATAGCTAAATTCTGATGTTCTGCTTTGTAAGTTCTCTTTCCTAATCTTTCAATTACCCCACATTTTTGCTTTGAAAAAGGGAAGCAAACAAATAAATAGTTATTTCTATCTTCCTTCTTCATTTCTCATTATAGAAGCAATATGTATTGGTGCTACTCTTGCTGTGAGCTAAGTGCCACCTGCAATTCTCTTTAGGCATCTTTGAAAATCTCTGCGATCTCATATTTTTAGAAATTGTTTGTGGGCAAATTATAGCACAATAATTTTCTATATTGGAGGTTACTTGGGGGTGATCATCATTCCCCTTTCTCTTCAAGTTACAATCAACTGAAAACATATTTATGAGGGTCAGACCAAGCTCAAAATGTTATTTTTGTATTTGGTAAGCTTGGATTTGAGAAAACAGCTTGGACCTTAGGCCAAGGTGGACTTCCTGTCGCCCCTCTCCCCACTCATTCGTGGTTAAGCAGCTGGACCTCAGGGTCCTCCCTCCCCCCACCCCCCACATTACGGGCAAGAGATGGGCCCCTTGTCACGAGAAGGTGAGGGTGAGGTGTTTCTACAGGCCACAGCAGGCTGGGGTCAAAAGACAAAGAATGAACAGAAACAGATGCCAGGTCATTTACTCTGATTCTGATGAGGAGAGGCATGATTTCTCCCCCTGTGAAAAAGGGAGAGAGAACTCAGAGCTCAGAAGTGTCTACCATGTCTCCTGGAGCTGGTCCATCTTGGGAGTGAAATGGAATTTCTTGTGGCTCTCAGGAAGGTAGACATGCGACAACAAGATGCCTTCCTCAAAGTAGAATTGTTCTTTTTCTTTTTATAGATTAAGATTAAATGTGGGCTCCTGGGTAGCTCAGAGGGTTGGGCCACTGCCTTCGGCTCAGGTCATGAATTCAAGGTCTTGGGATCGAGTCCTATATGGGGCTCTCTGCTCAGTGGGCAGCCTGCTTCCCCCTCTTTCTCTGCCTGCCTCTCTGACTATGGTGATCTCTTTGTCAAATAAATAAATAAAATCTAAAAAAAATTGCTTAAAAAATTAAGGGAAAATGTAACTTGACTACTATGTCCACAGAGAATTTCTGGTGAAGTTTCTAATTGTGCTGATGTAGGACCCCTCACAGGCAGGTGTGGTATCTTAGACTTCCCCTTTTATTTACTTGTTTCCTTTTGTTTCTTCTTGATATTTTAAATCACAGTATTACACGCTCATCTTACCAAAAAAAAAGTGTAGAAATGTAGAATGAAAACTGTTCTCAGTTCTCTCTCCAATCCCACCTCCAGAGACAAGTGTGATTTGTCCTCCTGGATTTTTTTCCTGTGTGTATGCAAACCTACACATTCCTAAAAACACTATATATTTTTTCACAAATGTACACTTTGTTCATTGGTTGCTTTTTCACTCTACAACCTATTACTGGCATCTTTCTACAGTAGTACACAGTAGTCCTCAATATTTAACTGTGTGATATATATCATATATATAACTGGTCCCTGATATATTAGTTGTTTCTACTTATTTTCCTACTATAAACAATGCTATGATAAGCATTATTGTATAGAAATTTTCTTGCAAAATTTTTTAGTTGTTTTTAAAGGACAGAATTCTAGTTTAAGTTTTGGATCGAATTATACAGACATTTAATTTTTTAGAAAGATTTTATTTATTTATTTGACAGAGAGAAACACAGCTAGAGAGGGAACACGAGCAGGGGGAGTGAGAGAGGGAGAAGCAGGCTTCTCGCCGAGCAGGGAATCCGATGTGGGACTCGATCCCGGGTCTCCGGGATCATGACCTGAGCCGAAGGCAGTCACTTAACCAACTGAGCCACCCAGGTGCTCCCCCCCCCACTTTTTAAAATTATTTTATTTATTTATTTGACAGAGAGAAACACAGTGAGAGAGGGAACACAAGCAGGGGGAGTGAGAGAGGGAGACAGACATTTAAATTTTGACAAGTGCTATAGAATTGTCTTTTAAACATTGTAACAGTTATTAGAGAAGAGAGACTATTTCTCCTAACAACCTTGAATATTATCCAATTTTTAATAAGCGAAAATGATATTGATTTTAATTTGCATTTGTTATTGCTTATGAGACCAATACCTTATTTCCCCAAGTTTTAAAGCCTTTGCATTTCTTCTTTAATTGCACTTATAACCTCTATTATTTTCTTATTGAGTACGTTTTTAACATCATCCCTCAAAATGTTACTACTCAGTCTTTTGTATAGTTTTTAACATGTGAGGACATAACCCAGTATTGAGTATACAATAGTCTTTACATACAATTTTTCAGGAAATTCTTGTATGTTAAATGTGTAAGATGATGGAAAACTGCATTATTTTATGTTTGTTATGACCTTGGATAGCCATCATTATATATATATGTATATATGAAAGAAAGTAGGAAAACAAGCATCTATTCCCCCAAACTAATGTGGGGTCTCGGTATCATTTCCAGTCCTCATTTCTCTCTTAGGAACGTTAGCACATCATTGCTTAATTCTAAATGAGAAATCTTGGGTCTGTGGCTTCATCAGCTTTCCCATTGTACTGCAGAAAGCACTTTTGCAAATCTCTGGAATCTCTGAAAATGGATTTTTACTAAGTAGGTTTCAAAATTGTTATTCTTCTCTTATAGCGCCTTTATCTCTGAAGCAGAGAAGAAACCCAAGATGTTGAACCAAACCACTTTAGATAAGAAACGACTTACGCTCTGTTGGCAGGAGCTGGTATGTGAAAGACTATTTACACTTTGAACAGAATTAAAACGTCCTTTAAAAATAAACCTCACAGATGAGGCATAGGTCATAGACCAGATGAGGGTAAAGTTCTAAAGGTTATACATTTATGTGATGTAGAAGAATGAGTAAGAAGGGAATATGTGTATAAGTTGGAAAGGAACTAGCATTTATTGACCATTTATAAGAATGAATTAGGAGCCCACCAGTCCTACACCCTATTCTGATGGATTTCTCCCTGGCCTATTTTCTTGACTTCTGTATTTTGTCAAAGGCTGTAGACTCTGACTTGACTTTTTGCCTCACAAATGGAGAAACCAAAAAAATAACTGTTCTCCCCCTCTTTGGTTTCCTTCCAGTAAGAATTACATGAAGAGTTGTAAGCTTTCTTGACAACAGGGCAGGAGTGGCTCACAGATCCTCAGTCCCTGTCGCATGAGTGATGGCTGAGAAATGCCAGACCAAGTCAAACCCTGGATTAGCTCACCTCCAAACTTTAGTTCCAGCAGTGGCACCAAGGGACATTTTGAACGAGGCCATGATAATGCTGCAGAGAAAAATTACTCAGTATTTGAGTGGTCAGGAACATTTATATGATGTGAGTGGGTCCCATAGAGATTAAATGATTTTTTCAAGGTCATGGCTAATTAATCATAGTCTAGACACTAAAACAGAAATCTCTAAACTGGTTTACCTTTCTTTCCAGAATGATAAACAAGGTTTGTGTACTCCTCCTCTGGACTCCAAGGGAGGGCATATTTTCACTCTATAGAAGATCTTCTGCCCACCCCATTTCTTCTTTAGCACCTCTGACAGCTCTTCCCTGTCTCTGCAGTGTCTATCCACTATACCAATTGCCCACAGAGCTCTGTTTTCTTCTTAGCATCCCATAGTCCTTGGCCTCAACAAGTCCATGAGTTTGAGATCTTACAGTGGCTTACCTCTCCCTCCTCATCTCCGGACCTCTATTTCCACCTTTCCAGTGGACAAGCAGTCCCCTGCTTGTCTCATATCACCTCCAACTCAACCCATCCTACTAAACCTATCAGCTTCCAATCCAGCCTTGTCCCACATCCTGTTTTAGCACCACTGGCTGCACTTGATGCTCCAACTAGAAGCCTGGAGTCCACTTTGAATCTTTATTCCTAACCTTCAACAATCAATTTGACTGTAGGCACTATTGATTCTTTCCCTTAAAGACTCTAGAACATGCTCCACTTTTTCATCCCTAGAATTACTACCTAAACTGACTTCCTTAGCACCCACTAGGCTCAGTCTGTTGCAGTAGGCTTTCTTCAACCCATCTTCCATACCACAACCAGAATGGTCTTTCTAAAACACTTCTATTAGATCGCAATTGCTTCAAAAATTGTTGACATCTGTTAGTCCTATGCACCCTCCATTTCCTTTTCTTTATTTTTTTAAAGATTTTATTTTATTTTTTTAAAAATTCAATTAGCCAAGATATAATACATCATTACTTTCTGATATAATGTTCAGTGATTGGTTAGTTGAGTATATCACCCAGCACTCATCATATCACCCTTTAACGCCCATCACCGTTACCCCATCCCCCCACCCACCTCCCAATCTTCTCAGTTTGTTTCCCGGAGTCAAGAGTCCCATATAGTTTGTCTCCCTCTCTGATTTCTTTTCATTCAGTTTCCATCCTCAACCCTTATTGTTCTCTGCACTCTTCCTTATGTTCCACATAGGAGTGAAACCATATGAGATCACCTGATGAATTCTGCTCATTGTTTAAGACTCAGCTCAAATGTCATGTCATCTATAAAACCTAGCTATGTCTCTCTCTGGTTCCCCGATGCTTTACACATATATTGCTTTTAGCTCACCAAACTGTCAAGGTCTCGGGGGAGGAAGCCTGTTTCTTCCCCTGTCCTAGGCCTTGACTCCTAAGATAGTGCCTGGTCCATAGTAGATAGTCAGTCCTCTTGGTCAGCATGGACGTAAGGCTTCCTATGGGCCAGGAGGCCCTGTGATAGGTACTAGGAACACAGATCTGTAAGGACTTACCACTTGCCCCTGAGGAATTTGTTGATTGACTGACTTTTTCATTCCACAAACATTTATCTAACACCTTCTATGTGCTGGGAACTCTGCTGGACACTGAGAAAAAGTAAGAACAAAGTAAGAACAAGCCATCCCTGTCCAATGGAAGTTTATATTTTAGTGGCGTAGACAGAAGATAGAAAGGTAAACAACAAATAAACAAAAATGATTACAGGCTATAGTTATGAAGGAAACTTTGTTAAAGCCACGGTGGATCAGGAGAACATGGGGTACGTGAGGCAGTGGTGACATTTACCAGAGGCTTGAGAAGGAATGAGCCAGGCAGAGTCCAAGAAGGACATCTGAGCAAGAGGAAAGCCTCCACACACCGGTGTTGAGGATGGACTGAGCGTGGCATATTTTGTTCCCTCTTGAGGACCCGAGTGCTGGGGGCCCAGTGTAAGAAGCTATATGAGATGAAGCAGAGAATAGACCAGGTCCACTCATGCAGTGTCTCAGAAATCACTGGAAAGTGTTTGGGGTTTTCCTGAGCATAAAAATGTGGTCCAATGAATGAGTTCAAATAAACACTTTCAGATATTCCAAACACTCAACTCTGAGCTCCCTGGCAACATTTCTCAAATAATGCTGGTTTGGTCTGGAAGCATTCCCCAAGCCTCTAGAGGAGGTAGTAAGAGCAGTGATGAATGACTTGGGTTCTGAACTCCGCTGGGGCTCTGCTCTGGTTTGGCCTCTGTACTGCATTACTCTCCCTCGCTGGCTTTGGTACCTACCCTGTAAGGCTGTGAGGAGTAATGGGGATTAATTCCACAGCTAGAACTTTGCCTGGCATCGAGTAAGAACTCAATGTATTTTAGTTACTTTTGAAGGAGAGAGCCTGAATTTGTGTCCTGGCTAAGAGCTTTGGGACCTTGACAGACCTCTGACTTTCTTGGGCCTTGGCTTCTCATCTGCCCAACAAAGGTGAGATGATACTCATTGCCTCCATATCTTATGAAATTTTTATTAAATCAGCAGTATGCACACAGGCAGACCCTGAACCAGCCTCATGAGTGGTTCAATGTGGAACTTAAGGCACCTTTGGGATCCTCCAGCAACATGATAGTACTTGTCCTGATTTCTAGAAAGATCTACATTGACTCTTGTCTTGTTTCAGGAAGCAATGGCCAACGAGGCCAAGGGGATCATTCAGCAGCAGAAGAAAAAGTTATCTCTTGAAGAAATGATCCATGAAACAGAAAACTTTGTGGAAAAAATCCGCTTCCTTGTCGATGAGGTAATCAACTCCAAACTTCCTTTCACAGATTAGACCAATTGTATTCCTAGTGAGGTTCGAATATTTGATGAGGAGGCAAGATGGAGACCAGGGCTTTCTCCCAAGCCCTGCTGAGCTGAGCAGGCACGATTAGTTTAGGGGGTTGAGAATGGAGATTTTTAAATTAGGCCAAAAAGATACAGCTTCATTGATTTTTAAATGAAGCCTGAATATTCAGCAAAAATAAAAAGCATATTCCTTACTGGAAGCAAGAAAAGTCAAAATAGGTATGGGAACTTTGATAAGATTTCAACTGTAAGAGGATTTAAACTCATAACCAGCAAAAGTCAAAACAGCATTTCAGTTTAAAGTTAGTTGTAATTAGTATCTTTTGTGACTTCTAGAATGATCTAAAAAGGTCCTTATATTTGCTTCGGTCAGATACCAGGTTTTGCGTGGGATGATTTCAAGGAGAAGTACAGCTCTACTGCTTCTGTCAATCTCAAAAGTTGTATTTCTTGTAGCAAATCTATCATTCCCTGTGTACAACATAAGCAGTGAGACAAGCAGTTATGGTAGTATACAGGAGTTGTATTAAGCACCCAGAAGGTTCAAAGCAAGCACCAGGACTTCAGGTCTGTGACTGACTGACCCTCTGGCTAGAAGACCTCCTTACTGATGATCCTGTGTCCATATCAAGAGAGAAAGGAGGCCCTCTTTGGAACAAATGACACCAGAGGGTTATAGGGTTATAAAGACAGAGCCAAAGGAAGCCAAAGCATAGTTTATGACAATGTACCTCCCTTTGGATTTGGTAACTATGCTGGCTCAGAAATGCACATTTCAAATACCCACAACCTAATGGGCCTCTTGGCAGGGAATTCTGCAATTCCTATGTTGATTTGCTCAATTTTAAAGTGGAATTTTAGGGGCAATTTTGTCGAGTTTCTCCAGAATAACCACCTAAAGTGGAGCTAAGATATTTAGCAACCTTATTTGAGGGTGAAAGTCCCTTGTAGGATTGTTTTTCCTTCCTTAAGAGCAAATAGAAAGACGTTCAAAGACATGCATGGATTTTTGTTTTTGCATTTAAATATTCTGGAATGTTACCTGGCTTTTAAGAGGACCAATGATTGAAGATGAATCATTATTACATGATTACAAAAAAGCAAAACCAAAGGGGAAGTGTTTTGTTCCACAGGTGGAGATAAGTAGGCCACCAGAAATGCCAAATCCTGGATCCAACGTGCATATACTTAAAGTGCAATAGCACAGTCGGGTATATGGGGTTTACTTGTACTTGTACTTGTACATGTACTTGTAAGTCATGACATAGGTTTTCTCAAAGAAGCTACACTTCCTTGCTTGCATAGATGTTTGTGTGGCTAGAAGGTTTAATTCACAGAATTTGTTTTACAGAGGGGGACTGTTTTAGGATAGGAGAACCCTGGAAGGGTACCTGCTAAGCCCCAATGCATCAAATCCATTCCCTCCATTCCCACAGCCACAGCACACCATCCCTGACGTCTTCATCTGGATGCTTAGCAACAACAAGAAAGTGGCATATGCCCGCATTGCCTCCAAAGACCTGCTCTATTCCCCCAACAGGGAGCAGATGGGCAAACACTGTGGGAAGATCAAAACTCATTTCCTCAAAGTAAGTCTGCACTATTTTTGACTCAAACACAGGAAATCTCTGTATTTCCTGAGTCTCTCAGCATTCCTAGTGTGTATCCCTATCCCTGACTCTTCCCCAATTCTTTCAGAGGTCTAAGGACACATGGCTGAAACACCTAGCCCCCTCTTGATTCAAACTGTGATTTGGTAGACCATCCGAGACTGAATATTTTTCACTTTTCCAGTTAATATGTCAACAGATACATATAAAGTTTTTTTTTTTTTAATCCAAGGGGTGTACCTCAAGATTGCTTTCATTTTTATTTCTTTGATTACTAGGAGAAACAAACATTTTTCTATTCATTTTTTCTCTACCTTTTCTCTTGTGTAATTTGTCCAAGGCATCTTTTCATATGAATTCATCTATATTTTAAAAATTACAAGAGGCACATCTGGGTGGCTCAGTCAGTTAAGCAGCTGCCTTTGGCTCAGGTCCTGATCCCAGGGTTCTGGGATCGAGTCCCGCATCAGGCTCTCTGCTCAGCAGGGAGTCTGCTTCTCTCTCTGCCTCCGCCTGCCACTCTGCCTGCTTCTGCTCTCTCTCCCTCTGACAAATAAATAAATAAATAAATCTCTAAGATAAATAAAATAAGTAAATAAAAATAAATTACAAGAGAAAAGGTTCGAATTTCACAGAACTGGTAGCTTGGGATTCCTGATGGGCTTCAACTGTGAAATTTCATCTTGGGTCCGTGCACCCTTCATGAAGACAGGTCACCTGATGCCTCCCTTGATGCCTCATGAGTGGACAGTCATAGCTACGATCTTTAGATGATTGCTGCCGCTGACTCTAAATCAAAATTTGACCCTTTCTTGGAGACCCTGGGTGTTTTACCTCTCCTACAAATTTATGTCTCAGAAGTGGACTTGAGTGAATCAGGAGAGAGAGGGGTCCAGAGGCTCACCACTCACCAGTGACTGACAAGAATGTGTAATTTGACTGATTAACTCTTCCCAACTCATCGTCAACTTTCCTAGCAATTGTAGTTCTGATTTCTTGCTGTAACATAATTATGTTCTACTGCCTGAGAGGGTGGGTGAGAAGGCTCATTAGCCATGCCATATGAAGAATGGGTGGAGAGATAACAAGGCTTCACTGAGAAGACTTGACAACAAACACATGGATGATTAGTTGAGTGTGTGTGTTTGTTTCCAGAGGATAGAATCAGGCCCCATGATAGCCGTGACAGAGAAATGCTCCCTATATGGAGGTACATATTTGTTCTCTGTTCCCTTGATATAAACATGGCAGTGGACAGCTAGAGTAGATAGCCTCTAAGTGCCATCCAAATATTGGAGTCTACCTTAGATGTGACTGCCAAATGTTGCAGACAGAAGAGGGAGTGGGGGGTAATGGTTTAATGCTTGGGCTTTGAAACGAGGTGCATCTGGGTGGGACTTTGTATTGGTTTATTGGGGCTGCTGACCACCAAGTGGCTTAAACAACAGAAATATATTATCTTACAATTCTGACATTAAGGTATCGGCAGAAGCCATTCTCCCTCTGAAAGTGCTAGGGAAGCACCGGTTCTGGTCTCTGGTAGATCCTTTGCTTGTGGGAGCACAACTCCAAACTCTACATTGTTCTCCTGAGGGTGCATCTCTCTTTGCATGAAATCCTTTTTGTAAGAACCATACTCCAGTTTAGCTTCATGTTAACTGTATCTTCCATGATCCTATTTCCAAACAAGGTCATATTCTAAGGTCCTGAGGGTTAGGACTTCAATGTATGAATTTTAAGGGGGCACAGTTTAACCTATTACAGAATTCTGAGGCTAATATTTACAAGCTGTGTGACCTTGGGCAAGTTACTTAGCATCTCTGTGTTTTCTATTCTTCAGCAAATGCAGATGGTGCTGAGGATTAAATGTGTAACTGCCTATAAAGCAGGAAGAGAGGACATCATCTAGATTAATCACTCAATGAATGTTGGCATTCAAACAAATAGGCATCCAACATCTAGAAGCTGTTTCTGGAATTGCGTGCCCATTCATATTCAGTGAAGTATTTGTGACTCTGTTTTGGTTTTTATCATGTGTGTAATATAAATCTTAAACTGATCGCTGTAAAGCTGTAACTGAAAAAAAAAAAAAAAACTAAGTTCCCTCTAGCTATTTACCACAAATGTTTAGGTTTCTCTTCAACTTTCCCCATCCAAGGAATGTTGGGGTCACGAGAAACATTTGTCTTAAAAATAGCAAATCATTGCAGAAGGCTCTGTGCTAAAAATACTAGAAAATCAGTGTAAAGTTCCTCCTTCCTAAATATTTGGAAGTATGCTGACTTTATTTAAAATTAGAACAAAGAACAGCTGTCACATGAAGCCCAAGGACAGACATAACAGAATTCAGGACCTCTACCCCTAGGCTTACGTCTGTCTCTATTTTTCTTTTGCCATCAGGATTACTTTGGGTGATAGCTTTTTACATTTTGTTGAATTCAAGTGCTCTGACTTGATGAAACATCTTGAAAAGATGATTCAGCAAAACTATTTTCTGTCCAGTTTTGATTGTCACCCTTGCTTTTCCTTCCCTCTCTCCACCTCTCTTTGTGTCCCTTTCTCTCCACAGAAATGGTGGGTCTGAAAAGAACAGGAGCAGCATCAGAGGCAAAATGTTCACACCCCCCCCCCACTCTGGTTTCTTAGCTGAGAATTACACATGCAGGAAGACAGAGCAGAGAATGCAAACCTCCAAAATCTCCAGGCTGCAGTTTCCTCAAAGTTTATGCTGTGGGACATCTGGGCTTTGAGTGACTCCATGAGCTTCCATGTTCCAACCTACCTGGGAGGTTGCAGGTGCCTCCTCCCACTGCGTCTCACGGTGCCCCTCAGCCACTAAGGGATTCCCACAAGTTCTGCAGTCAGAAAACCTGTCTAACTTTTACAACCCACACTTGCCAACATTGTTCATCTAGAATAGTTATTTACAAATGTTAGGAAACTCCTTTCGATAGGGGCCCAGTTTGGGGAATATTAATCTAGAGGAAACCAAAGTGCCTCATCTGAAGCCACATGGCCAAATAAATAGTAAATTATGGTCATAATAGTAAGTCATGATCATGTTCCATGATCTTTCTTGTTTTCTAACTTAAATATACTCATCATGTTATTGTGAATAGGATGGAATTGCTGAAACAAAATTTGCTGAGCTTAGCTCAATCCACCCTCCAAAGGAAGAGAGTTGTCCCACTCTGTCTCATCCTCACTGTACCCCCCAGTGGCCATAGGGTGGGAAAGGACATTCATGACCAAAAGCAAACTATGTGTGCAAGGAACTGGAGACACACAAAGCCCAGTGGGAGGGCGGTGCTCCGCCTTCATTTTCTCTCTGCCTGTATGAAGTCCCCCCTCCACTCCCCATGAGTCCACCCTAACTGGACTCCAGGGAGACCCTCCTCCATCTCGCCTCCATTATATCCCATCTCCTGAGCGCTGTGACTTCTCAGGACCCCAGTTTTCAATCCAGCTTTCCCTAGGATGCAGCACAAAGTGGGGCTGGGTCCTGCCGCAGACTGAAACCTCTACAAGGCAAGCATACCCTCTCTTTCTAGTACCCGCCGACCAGCTTCAGTTTGTGTGAATTACCATCTCTTGTTCATGTAATGAGCAGGATTCCTCATCCTTGTCTGGATCTCTTTCTTCTCTGAAAGCCTTTAACAAATCCCTTCCTGGCACAGAGTAAGCACTTACTCAATGTGAGCCACTGCCACCACTCTTAG
The DNA here is from genome assembly GCA_004023965.1 of Spilogale gracilis. Lineage (NCBI taxonomy): Eukaryota > Metazoa > Chordata > Mammalia > Carnivora > Mephitidae > Spilogale > Spilogale gracilis. The sequence continues at coordinate 23,635 of PITA01002483.1, forward strand.
TTCATGCCCCTGGGTCTCTGTTCAAGCCTTCCCTCTTCCTGGGATGCCTTCTCCACTGGTCCAACTCCGGAAGGACCCATTAAAGCCCAGTGAAGTAGCTCACTCATAAAGAAAGAATGGGAACACCTGCTACTACTTCTCTGCTCCCTTAGCCTTTCTCTCTTACCCTTGACTTTGCACTTGAATAAACGAGTGAAAGTCGGCCTCCTTGTCGAGCTGTGAGCTGATGAAGGAAGGCCCGAAAATGTGCCTTGTCACTGGGATGCCCTCATGACTCCATCCCCTCAGGAAGGCCTAATGGTACTTCAGGCAGTTGCAGAATTGAGTTGTGGAAAATCCATTTAGGGGACCCACAGTGCAAGATGAAAGGTAAACAATCATGCACAATTTTGGATTCAGGTGCTCTCCACAGGTGCCTTGGAAACTGTCAGAACAAGCTGTAGCCTCTCATGTAGGATTTGGGGATTCGTTCTGGAAAAATAAGTGGCATGGAAGGAAGGGGAAAATATTGTTAGGAAATCCAAGGAAACACTAAGAGACGCTTAGCCAAATCAACAGAATCTGGAGAGGTAGCTACTTTCAGAACAAAGTCTTGCCAGCAATCCTGAACACAGCCAAGTCTGGTTTAGGACTCCTTAGTTGGGGGGAGGAGTCCCCTAATCCTGGTGACTAAGAAATAAAGAAGTCACAGTCCCTTGAGTTATATCCTCCACATCTTGAGAACACATGGGTCTGTATGTGCACATAGTCATACCACTTATACAACACACACATAAACCCACAGATTCAAACAAACATAAATAGAAATCCGAATCTGAGTACATTCAAGGGAGAGAATGGGGGGCGCCTGGGTGGCTCAGTCAGTAAAGCATCTGCCTTCGGCTCAGGTCATGATCCTGGGGTCCTGGGATTGAGCCCCCCTCCACACGGGAGGGGGAGTCCCTGCTCAACAGGGAGCCTGCTTCTCCCTCTGCCCTGCAGCTCCCCCTGCTTGTGCACTCTCTTACGCTCTCTCTCTCAAATAAACAAATAAAATCTGTAAACAAAACAAAACAAATCAAAGGCATGAATGCAGGGTAGAAAGGGAATTTGAAATCATGCTGCCTGAGGAAGGGATGAAGGGACTAGAAGTGCTTAGAGGAAGGACACAGTAGAGTAGGTGGGTCCTTTCAAGCACATGGAGGCCTGACCTATGGAAGAAGCAGTTGAGTCCTTCTGAATGAAGCAAAGAGTTAGAAGCTGTGGTTGGAATTTCACGTGCTTGGGAGTTTGGGGAAGGGAGGTTTTGACTCAGTGTGGGATGAAGGCAGCTCTGGGGGTACAGAGGCTGGCGTCTAGCTCTGGAAATATCTCCCCTGGGTTTTGGTGCTGGCTCTGTCACTTGAAAGCTGAGTGATCTTAGAGAACTTCTTTAACCCCTCTGCGCCTGAATTTCCTCTGCATAAAAAGGGGCAATAATCATATCTTCCTGGGAGATTCAGATGATCTAGGGCTCAGAAGTGCTTATTTAAACTTCAGGCCACCCTTAACCTACATCCACCTGCTGCGTGGTGGCAACTGGGGTCATTGGTCTCATTTTGATATAAGACTAGGTACTGAGACCTGCTCTCTGGATACCTGTCCTCGGTGTGTCCCCAGATCCACAGGACCTATTTTCTCAAAGATTGAGGCTCTTACTAAAGAAGTGGTCTTTCTTGTAACCTTTCCCCAGCTTCCTGGAAAACGGCTGGCTGGTTGGTCAGTCCAAGCAAAAGTCGATGTGTACCTGTGGCTGGGCTCCACCAGGCACTCCTCTGCCATGTTGGACAACTTGCCAGCAGGCTACGAAGCAGAAATGTCTTCCAAAGTGGCCGGCACCGATCAACCCCCAGCCAACCTGCTCTACCAAGGTATGATGCCCTACTGGGCAAGGAGGTCATTTTCCGGTGGATGTCTGAGAAAACAGTGAGGATGGTGGCATGTTTGAGCTATTAGCATATTATTTTAGGATCAAGTTATTACCTTTTAAAAGTACAGTTTCTAAATTTTCTTCCTTACTTTCCAATGTCCCATCTCAAAAGAGCAAAGTGAAGTCATTAAATACATCTGGAATAAAAGTTTGTATTTTTCTACTAATGGAGAGAACACAGTTTGAGTTTCTTTGTGGGCAGATTATATACATTGAATTTGCATTGGAAGCAGAAGGTGTTTTTTTTTTGTTTTTTTTGTTTTTTATTTATTTATTTATTTATTTTTATTGTTACTAAAATTTTTTTTTCCAGTGTTTCAAGATTCATTCCCCATTCCCCACACCCAGTGCTCCACGCTTTAGATGTCCCCAGTACCCACCACCAGGCTCTCCCATCCTTCCACCCCCCTCCCTCCAAGTCCCTCAGTTTGTTTCTTTGTTCAAAATCTCTGTTGTTTCGTTTCCCTCCCTAGATTACCCTAGTTCCCATTTGGAAGCAGAAGGTGTTTTTTAAAAGCACATCAGTAAGTTCTTGCTCTGATACGGTGTGTCGTGCTAGGGTTTTGACCTACAAACAGCAGACACTTACATTCACCATTAATGACCCAGTGGGAACTGGGTATCACTTGGGTCACTTGTGTACCTTCATCTTGGATTTTGACATGGTTGCTAATAGAAATTCAGCCTGCTTTATGTAATCCTTTGTCCTAGATAGATATTTTCTATGAGTGCCATTGTTTACATTTTTGTAGAATTTAGGATTTTATTATAAATAGTAATGCTTTACAGTTGCAATTTGCGTTCTATTTCCAAATGGCTTAAATTTATAGGATCTTCACTGCCCCATTCAGACAGAGTAGACTGCAGTTTTACCTTCACTTCTGCTGAAGATAAGTTTTGCATTGAACCAGTGCTGGAAGTAAAGGAGAACTCTCCACAAATCCAGGTGTTCTGTGTTACACAAAGCTCCTCTGATGTTGGTTGACCTTGACTGCCAGTGGACATGGTTCTGGGGATATGTATCCAGTGGTTCAGCTCGTGGTTGCTGTGCCCAGTGGCAATGCATAAGAAAAGGAAAGTTCAGCCCTGTCTTTTTGGAAAATGCAGAGTCCCTACCAGGTGCCAAGCATGGTACCCTTTACTTTATTCATTTTAGATTGAATTTATCTGTCACATCAGCCCTGGATAGTTTCTTCATTTTACAGAGGGTGGAAAAGATGTATCAGAAATGCTTTGAAATTGCTTCAGATCACATAGCTAGTGAACAATGAAGTCAACTTCTCCAAACCTTGCTTTATTTTCTGCTTTTCATCTTTAGAGAGTTTTCATCTTTGAATGAAAGACACCCACATCAAGTTAGTTTGTTATTTCTGTAGATACTATCTCTAGAGAGCTAAGTACCTGGATATATTTGCTGACCCAGCTACTAACAATTCAAAGGAGAGGAAAGATTTTTTCCAAAGCTTTCTAATCCTCAGTAGTGTGTTATTTTCATGGAGTGACCTAATAAACTTTCTCTGCTGTGCCCTGACTTTGATGACTTTGGCTGCCTTCCACAGCCACTGGAGAATTTTGTTTCTTCACCCATTTTGGGCTTCAGAAAAGTAGCCATTCAACCAACAATTAATTTGCACCTGCATATGGCAGGCATGGTGGGAAAACTAGTGGGGGGTGCAGAGATGAGAGAAGGGTCGTCGGACCCTCCAGTGGGGGCAGTCAGACTTGTAATAACCACAGGTGGAAAGTGAGCTATAACACCAGAGGTGGGCCACCAAATTGTGAGAGTGAAGAGGAAGCTAACATTATTAAATAGTCTATGGTATGGCGCTGGTAAGAGGTTTCAGAAAAACAAAAACCTCAACTAAACAAATGGCGCCCTCTAGAGTTGTGTGGTATACTGCCCATGTGGCCATGGCTGGGGGCTCTTAGGGATGCCCAGGTGGCCCCCAGCTGGCACCATCACAGGTCACATTACAATAAGCAGTGGTAACAGCCACACCAGCATCTTCACACCACTTCTTCCCATGGGTCAAGCACCATTTTTAGTTCTTAGATCTCCTATGTCAACCCTATGAAGAACTATTATTACTCCCATTTTATCGGTGAGGAAACAAAGGTACAGAGAGAAGTAGTGACTTTGTATGAGTCCATGTATAGACCTGTGTGACCTAAGCCTAAGAGTGGCATGGCAGGGGTAGGGGGACAGTATTTGCCCCCTTAAGTTAACTAAGTAAAGCTAGTCAAATTGGTATGTGAGGGTCTTCTATCCCAGTTTCCATATCAATGCAAAACACAAGTACCCTGAACGCAGTAAAATGTAGCCTCTGGGGGGGCAGGGAACAGAAATGGGGAAGGGGATAAAAAGGAGCAAGTGGGCATAAAAAATAAGAGGGGCCTTAAAAATTCGCATGAACCCAATAATATGTAAGTCAGCTCTTACTTGGGACCCTTCTTTCCCCGCTGAACCCTGGTTTGCACTTACCTGCAGCCCTCTCTCTGCTCCCGTCCTGTCAACAGATGTGCTCACTCCTGCCTTTCATGTCCCTGTACTCTGCCTATATTTCTCACAGGATGCTAGTCCTTGGCCTCCTGTCACTGGGGTATAGGTTCTTGTCTCACCTTCTGCCCTGGAGCTTCCCAAGGGCAGGGGTTGTCTCAGCCACTTCAGAATCCTTAGACCAGACGATGCCTGGTACACAGTAGGCACTCAAGATGACATTGGCTGGCTGAAAGGAAGAATGGCCGAGTGACTGACTCAAGAGCTTATTGAAGCAAGAGTATTAATGGGGCACCCCCTTTCTAAATGGGTGAGTGACTGACACAAGAGCTTATTGAAACAATAGTATTAGTGGGGCAGCCCCTTTCTTACACACACACACACACACACACACACACACACACACACACGAGTGCATGTGCCGGTGGAAACAAGGAAAATCATGAAAACATAAAATGTGATATTTTGGAAAGAGAAGGTGAGAGTATGGAACCTGACAGAAGTGAAATCCAGGCTCTGGCAATTGATAGCTTTGCAAACTTGGAAGACTTCTGTAGCCATTTGCCTCATACATATATGGGGATAATTATATATAATCACAGGGTTATTAGGAAGATTAAAACCCATGATGTGGTAAAGGTGCCAAGGAGAATGCATGGCTCTGAAGGATGCCATAGATAGATGCTCCCTTTTCCTAACTGCTCCCACTTCAGTCTCAGTAGCCGGTGATGCTCCTAGTCTTTGCCTCCAGACCCAACCATAGACACGCAAGGCACACAGACATTCCCACTCACTGTTGGGAGAAGCCCACTGATGCCTGTCCCTTTCCACTATTTGTCCACAGAGCGGCATGTCTTTCAGCTGAGAGCACACATGTACCAAGCCCGGGGCCTCATCGCAGCCGACAGCAGTGGACTCTCAGACCCCTTTGCCAAGGTCACGTTCCTTTCCCACTGCCAGACCACAAAGGTAACCAGGGAAGCCCGCCTGCCTTCTTCCTGCAGCCCACAGCTGATGCGCAGCAGAGCGCAGCAAAGGAAAAAGCAGGGGCATGTTGCCAATACCAGTGTCTCTGGGGATGCAGCTTTTCAGACTCCAAAGCGCATGTGCCAGGAAGGACTGACATGGGGCATGTCTCTTGTTCCATGTAACCCATGGTCCCACAGCCAAGAGAGGAAGTCCCCAAGGTGAAGGAAGTTTATTAGGAAAGAGGGATGAAGAGAAGTAAAACCTGGCATATCTGAGGGCCTGCCGAAGAGCTGTGCACAAGGCCACGTTCAGAGGGGAACAAACACATGAGAAAACAGCACACAGACATGGCCGCATGAGGTTGATGATCCAATCTTTGCGAGGGGTCTTAGTGGGGAGAATGTTTTGCAGCTTTGTGGTCAGGAAGCCCTAGACGTTGCACCATTGCTTTCTACTTACCAGCCGTGGAACTCTGTATGCTTTCAATTGTGCAATGCAGTGTCTCTCTGGAAAACACTACTTCCTAATGGATATTGTGAGGATTAAAGCATGTGGATCCACACTAATTTCCTCAGGGCTCTCCTGCTTCCCAGTACACTAAGTGCTGAAAAGTGGAAGGGTCTCTAATCCTTGGGCATTCCAATAGGACACTTTCCCATTAGATCATAATATTCAAGGATTGAGTCTGATCTCTGAGGATTCAGTGTTCTGAGGAGGGTTCACAAGGGATTCGCCCATCTCCAAGAGTTAAGACAAACACCAAGGACCCGAAGAGACCCAAGTAGCTCATCTACTCTCTCACTGCATCTACGCACTAAACCTCCATCTGTCATCTAAAAACAGGGCTGTTGTAAAGAAGCACAAAGTTAAGTGTATAAAGTGATTGATGAATAGTGGCCATTACATTGGCCTAGGGCACACGGGCTGACATGTCTCTCCAAAGTAAAGGCCCATGACCTGGGAGATCGAGTTTGATTTGTGACATGCAGACCTAGCTCAAAATGGGAATCACCACCTTGTCCGTTTCTCCAGGCAGCACCTGCAGAGGGCTTGCTGTGATGGCTCCATGCTGGGCTCACGGCTGCACCACGGAAAACCCTATAGTGTGGGCTAGATAAAGTCTCCCAAGAACCGTGGGGAGAAAGGTTAGTTCTGTCTGAGCGGGGAGGCGAGAGACACCTCGGCAGAAAGGCAACTGCATTCTCACTTAGTGTGGGAGCATGAAAACTTGTGAAGCATGAAAACTCCAGACTACTTTCTCTTCCCTGTGTTTTGAGAGGTAGTGTAGAGCTCAGTGATTAAGAATAAAGACTCTGGAGCCACATTGTTTGGGTTCAGATCCCAGCTCTTGAAGCAAAGCCCTTATGATGGTGGCTTTGTACACACACTTTCCAGAGGGTACACCACCCAGGACAGTGCCTTGCTTGTAACAGTTTCTCTGGGACTCCTTGTTGTTATTGTCGTTGGCTTCCCACCAGATGCAAGGAGGATTCTCAAGGGGTGAACTCCCAAATCTTTCCTCCACCTGCTGCAAGACCATGGGATTCCAGGCCCTGGCGATCTCAGGGCCCTGAGTGGGGAAGGGGTTTGAGTGATCTCACCGGTCTGTGATTACCTTCCCATTTTGCATCTCTATCCAGTTCCTTCATTTGATTTGGACTCATAACTCAAAGGAACAAATGGCATTTATCAAATAATCATTTGAAAGGGGAAACAGCTCCTGTTGAATCCTGGACGTTGCCACTGTACTTTTGAACCAAGTACCTAATTTTTGTTAGTAATTATAGCTGCCATTTATTAAAAGCTCCCTATGTGCCAGGAATCATGCTAAGCATTTTGTATGTGTTGTTTACTACATCTCACCACAGTCTAAAGGTGGATGTTATTATTGCCCCCATTCTGCCGATGAGAAGGTAAGGTTTAGGGACCCTATAGGTAAAAAAGGTGGTAGAGCCAAGATGGAAACCCGCATTGGTCCAGTTCCAAATCCACTTTGCAAAACCACTCTGTTTCCATTTTGGTAAGTAACTGTTCTGGTTTCCCTCTGCTGCTTCAGCGTCACGCTGCCACAGAACATGTGTGTATGATGTGACCCACTCTCGCTCTCATTTTGAGGAAAGCTGAGCCTGGGGACCCTGAAATCCTATCTAAGCTCCACCAGTCACTTGATAGCATCTGTCTGAACTGACCTCATGGAGTTCAGAGAGCAGTCCCAGCAGGTTTGGTCCTCCAGCCAGTCCTTTCTAAAGTGACGTCATGATCTGAAAGATGTCAGAAGGGGAACTCCATTATTCCAGAGCTCATTAATGATGTGGGACTTAGAATTCTTATGGTGGCCAAAGGATAAAGGGAAAGGGAGACAGCTCCCCAAAGAGATAGGCTTTGGATACAGAAGAGGAGAAGGACCAAGAGGTGGAGAGGAGCTTTAGAGGAGAGGACATTATGAAGAGGGGCAGTGTGGAACCTGAGATTTCAAGTAATCAGAGTCCTGAGAGCCTAGATTGTCGCTTGTTAGACATGGGTACCTAGTGCACCAAGACTGGCACATGGTAGGTGTTCAGTAACAGCTTACTCATTCATAAATAGTGTGGCAGGGCAGAGTCGGGTGGGCAACAAGGACTTACTGAGCACCTACTGTGTGCCAGGCCCTTAACATGCTTTATCTCAGACAATGGTCATTATGATTCTACAAGGTTGGCACTAATACCATTTACATGAGGGGGAGGATGCTTCACAGGGGTTAAATCACCTGCCTAAGTTGAGACAAGTGATAGAACTAGGGTTCTAGTCCAGGGATATCTAATTTGAAAGCTATGCTCACCCATAGTACCTCACGCCTTCTTCAAAGGGTCAGCTAAGTGCTACCCAAACCTCCCAGATGGTATCAGACACAGTCATAGTGCACAACTCCTTAAGGAAGCCCTGAAGGAGAGAAGCTAGTCATGGGTACCTTGGCAGAGAAGTGGGAGAATGTATTTGTGTCTGGGTGAGCTTTTAGACATGGCCCTTCCGGGAAGAACTCTGAGGACAGGCCACTATCCCTACATTTATTCATGCAAAATCGAGACTGAGCACCTGCTCGGCACAGGATGCCATTGTGGTGCCTAGTACTGAGCCTAGTGCATTGTTGAGTGTGCTAAGAAATACATGTTGAAAGAATGAATGCTGGCCTCTGGAATCTTTTCAAGTGGTATTTATAGTGCCAAGGAAACCAGCAAAATATTTCTATAGGAAAGATACTGTGAGGATCATAAATCACTTTGATATCACATTTTTGCATGCATACTATAAAAGACTTCACATTTCTATTTTTAAAAAAGCCACATAAAACCCTATGTTTCTTTGTGATGTCAGACACCCCCACAGAGGAAATTTTCATTGCAACTACATAACTCCTATTCATAGGTTGGCTGAAGCCATTCTTTCTTTGTCCAAAAAGTTGGGATTTTTTTTTCCTGAGATTTATGTCAAAAATGTCACTGTAAAAGATGATTACATCAAAAGATGGGTAGGAGACATGAACAGACACTTCTCCATGGAAGACATACAAATGGCTAACAGACACATGAAAAAATGTTTGTCATCATTAGCTATCATGGAAATTCAAATCAAAACCACACTGATATATCACCTTACACCAGTCAGAATGGCCAAAATTAACAGGACAGGAAACAACAAGTCTTGGAGAGGCTGTGGAGAAAGGGGAACCCTCTTACACTGTTGGTGGGAATGCAAGTTGGTGCAGCCACTTTGGAAAACAGTATGGAGATTCCTTAAATTAAAATTAAAAATAGAGCTACCCTATGACCCTGCAATTGAACTACTGAGTATTTACCCCAAGGATACAGATATAGTGAAAAGAAGGGCCATATGTACCCCAATGTTCATTGCAGCAATGGCCACAATCGCCAAACTGTGGAAAGAGCCAAGGTGCCTTTCAACAGACAAATGGATAAAGAAGATGTGGTCCATATATACAATGGATTATTATGTCTCCATCAGAGAAGATGAATACCCAACTTCTGTAGCAACATGGACAGGACTGGAGGATATTATGCTGAGTGAAATAAACCAAGCAGAGAAAGTCAAGTATCATATGGTTTCACTTACTTGTGGAGCATAAGGAGTAACATGGAGGACAGTGGGAGAAGGAAAGGAAATGTGAACTGGGATAAATTAGAGAGGGAGATGAAGCATGAGAGACTTTGGACTCTGAGAAACGAACTGAAGGTTTTAAAAGGGAGGGAGGCAGGGGATAAGGGAGCCTGGTGGTGGTTACTGAGGGCACGAATTGCATGGAGCACTGGGTGTGGGTCATAAACAATGAATCTTAGAACACTGAAAAAATAAAATATATTATTATTAACAAAACAAAACAGTAATTAGGACCCAACAAAGCCAAAAAAACCCCCCAAAACCCCCCGAAAAAAACTCATCCCAAAACATCACTGTATCTGAAGCATAAAATACTCTAAAAGAAAAAAATGAGAAAGGAAGGAAATTGTGGAATGCATGGTATTTTTACGACTCACATAAAGAACAATGAAAAATTCTCTCCTGGCTACCGTGCCAACAGTTTAATGTCTTGACTAAAGATGCCTCCTGATACAGAGCTCTGAGATGCCAGTTTGATTTGTTCTTTGGAGTCTGGAAAGTTAATTCAGGCTGGACCCCTCTGGGACCCCTCTGGAACCCCTGTGGCATGCACAGTGAGAAGTAAGGGTGTAGTTCAGAGGGGGTGTGGAAATGCCCCAGGACCCAGCAGCTTCAGTGCCGTGTCCACCTGTGACATCTCCCATTTGTCTGCACAGCCTGGGAGAGCAGCAGTGTGTCTCTGTGGCCTCTTCCCGGGACTAGCCCCACACATTAACAGGCCAGTGTCTGCCCAGGCACGGAGACCAGCCTCCCTGCAGACAACCCCAGTCTTCAGCTCTGTGAAACTGGCAGGTGTCCAAACATCCGATTAACTTGAGCGAGGAGCCAAAGACCAACGACGCACCCCCTTCTCTGGGTAGCAGGTGAATGGCCTGGCCGGGGTGGGGGGGGGTGAGCCATTTTCAGGTTTTAAACCAATAATGCGGACTGTTTTCCTCTGTTCTTCGGTTTCTCCATCTGTAGGGTGGACACAACCAATGACCAATGTCCGTTTGCTATCTCAGAAAAAGATGTCATGCAAAATGGTGAAGGTTATTTTAAAGACTCTGGTTAGTACAACACAGTCAAATAAATATGCACACAACAGTGGAATTCCATAAAAAGAATAGAGTTAAACCCCATTTTTCAATATTTAATAAAAGAAAAGTTGGGGAATGACTTCGCCCCCCCCAACTGTGGAATGAATGCATCCCTCCCCCTCCAGCCCTATGTAATGATCTTTTGCTTTTCTTTCTTGGCCCCACCTCCCAGGTCATTTCCCAGACCCTCTCCCCCACCTGGAACCAGATGCTGCTGTTCAATGAGGTAGTGCTTCACGGAGACCAGAAAGAGCTGGCGGAGTCCCCGCCCTCGGTGGTGGTGGAGCTATATGACAGTGATGCGGTGGTAAGTGTCCCCGGGGTGCCCCCAGCCACGGTCCACCGCCGTGCTTTGTCTAACCAGCCTGTGACTGGTGCCCAGATGCCATTCTGACCTGGGAAAACAATGATTTGAAATGGGAAAATGGGTGATGGTCATTTGCTTTACTTAGGGGTTTTTCACTTGTATTTCTCATGAGATTGCAATTAGAATCGGATCCGGGTCACAAAACTTGAGTCTGCGCAGCAGTTATACCCATCCTGCAGCTGTGTCCTATTGCTGCTCAGTCAAAATGCTCAACAAAAATGTCCTGGGTGCTTGGGTGGCTCAGAGGGTTAAGCCTCTGCCTTTGGCTTAGGTCATGATCTCAGGGCCCTGTGATCGAGCCCTACATCGGACTGTCTGCTCAGTGGGGATTCTGCTTCCCGCTCTCTCTCTTCCTTCCTCTCGGCCTACTTTTCATCTCTCTCTCTCTGTGTGTCAAATAAATAAATAAACTCTTACAAAGAATTGTCCAGGCCTCAGGGACCTGGGTGGCTTTATAGGTTGAGCATCTGCCTTTGATTCAGGTCATGATCCCAAGGTGTTGGGTTTGAGCCCGATGACCAGGCTTCCTGCTCAATGGGGAGTCTGCTTCTCCCTCTACTCCTTCCCCACTTGGTGCATTTTCTCTCTCTCTCTCTCTTAAATAAATAAATAAATAAATAAATAAATAAATAAATAAATAAATAAATAAAATCTTAAAAAAATATATCCAGGCCTCTTGCAACCTGGAGATATTTACTGACCTTCCTTGCCTAGAGGGAACTAGGTAGGTATCATCACCACTTCAGCCCTTGTACTTGGTCTGGTTTTCTCTCCATTTTGCTGCCAAGCCCTGCAACAACACATTCTCCTCCATCCCATTTCTGTTATGATGTTAACCAAAATGTTTCCTCTCCAAAGATGTCTTAGGCCCATACTAAGTACACTCAAAAAAGCTTACTGGAGGATTTTTTTTTTTTAATTACTAAGATAAGCCTCCTTCTTCTTTTTGATTTTACCTTTATTCTCCCTTTTTGCATTAAATAAGTTTAAGGTAAAAGGCAAAGGCTTATATATTTTCTCTGATGTCTACCCCTTGGGAGGTTGCAGAAGCGCAAATATAATAAGCACAGTGGTCATTCCAAAAAGACTTCCTATGGCCTCCTCACCTCCTTAAGCATGTTGGAAGCTCTGAGCTTGACAGAAGGTCAGAAGGAGATAAGGATGGGAAAATTGTAGAAGAGGAGCAAAGGCCTTGGAAAGCATGCCCTCTTGTTTCCTGGAGAAGGAACCAGAGACAGGAAAGTTCAATGCCTCATTCAAGGTCATAGGTAGCTGGAGGCAGCGCCAAAACTTGAACCTAGCCTTCTGTGTCCATCCTTTCTTGCACACGTGGGAGTAACTGGTATAACTATATCCTTTAAGACATACACATTCTGCTTTTCAATGTCACTTTCTCTGCACCCTATTCCTCCAGCTATAAACCAGAGCTGTAAATGTATATTTGTGAGTTCTACTGTTGTACATATAGGTTTTCTGTACACAGCCACAAAATAAGTACCTTGTATATTGTGTTAGTAACAACAAGATTCCCATCCTAAGTATTTTTGTATTTGAAAACCAGTAACAATAATCAAGCATCTTGGTGAACTCCTAAACCAACCTGCTGTACTACATGGGGTTCCCTTTGTCCTCCACATCCCCATTCTATGATTGCCCCCCTGGGTCCCACCCGAGCCAGACCCTTCACAGAAAAACAAGCCTGCGTTCTCACATCAAAACCAAAAGGAAATGTAGGAGGGAGAAAAATATATATGAAAATTTTGTATTTTCTTCTTTGAGAGATATGTGTAGACACGCAGAAGATTCGTTTGCACCTGGGGCTACAGCTCCTCTCGGGCCCATGGCCCTGGGGTGCTAATCAGATTTTGCCAGAATATGGCTCTAGTCTAGAAATTTCTCTCATTATCCTGTGGCTCAAACCCTCGTTAGGGCCTGCTACGTCTCTAAGCAATGAGTTTGTATTTGGCAAATTAGCTCGGGTTTAAGTTTATACTCTTTTGTGCCCAGGATAATTTTACTTAATTATTCCTGGCTAGGATCATGGAGGAGATAGTTAGACAGCAGACCACCTGCATCACGCCGAGTGTCGTGTCTGTCCTCTGAGGGACAGTTCTGACCCCAGTAGTGGATACGAGCAGGCATCTTTGTTTGTCTTAAAGTCAATCTAATCGTCTAAAATAATCATGAAGTCATCAAATAATTGCTCGTTGAAATGAAACCCCATTTCCACCTCAACAAGTTTCTTTCTACGGCCAGAAATGTGAGTGCTGGTTTGAGTCCCAAGGCAACGAAGCAGGGCAGCCTCGAAAACAGGGCTGTCCTTGTATTTTGGAAGTCATTAATCCAACAGCTTTCACTCAATAAAATGTAATGGGTACCTCCCTGGGCTGGGGGGCAAAGCAGTGAATAGAGTGACAACACTGTTATTCCTGAGATAAAGAGAGAGGCAGCCCCAATGCTCCAGGGAGCAGGTGTGGGGAGAGGCAGGAGATGGCTCTATCTCATAGTTAGTTCTATGGTCTCTTTTATTACCAAGAAAAATGGGGCAGAACTGCTCTATCATTTGACTGTACTGACCTTCATCGTCATCTTCATATGACCATGTATTGAGCGCTCACTGTATACCACTGTGCAAGGCACATATATCATTAAGTCAATCCTCATGGCCCCATTACAGGTATTGTTTTATTATTTTTTAATATTTTATTTTATTTTTTCAGTGTTCCAAGATTCATTGCTTATGCCCCACACCCAGTGCTCCGTGTAATCTGTGCCCTCCTCAATCCCCATCACCAGGCTCCCCCATCCCCTACGCCCCTCCCTTCCAAAACCCTCAGTTTGTTTCTCAGAGTCCACAGTCATGCTTCATCTCCCCCTCTGATTTACCGCAATTCACTTTTCCTTTCCTTCTCCTAATATCCTCCATGTTACTCCTTATGCTCCACAGGTAAATGAAACCATATGGTACTTGACTTTCTCTGCTTGGCTTATTTTACTCAGCATAATCTCCTCCAGTCCCACCCATGTTGCTATGAAAGTTGGGTCTTCATCCTTTCTGATGGAGACATAATATTCCATTATATATATGGACCATATCTTCTTTATCCATTCGTCTTTTGAAGGGCACCTTGGCTCTTTCCACAGTTTGGCGATTGTGGCCATTGCTGCAATGAACACTGGGGTACATGTGTCCCTTCTTTTCACTACATCTGTATCTTTGGGGTAAATACCCAGTAGTGCAATTGCAGGGTCATAGGGTAGCTCTATTTTTAATTTTTAAAGGAATCTCCATACTGTTTTCCAAAGTGGTTCCATTATTTTTAATCTTTTTTAAGACATGAGGCTCAAAAAAGTTGAGTAAATTGCCGAAGGCCATAGAGCTAGAAAGCTGCACGTTTGGGAGCATGGACACCAATTTGCCTGGACTCCAAAGCTTTTACGTTCCATGACCACAATGGCGTCCTGCCCTGGAGAGCTTTTGGAATGTTTACTGCCACCTTATTCTTTTCCGCTTCAAGTATGCCCTAGGTGATTATTTTGACTTAATTCCATTGAACTCTATATGTTGAGAAGAGGAGTAACCCCTAAGAGCTTTGGGACTGAAAGTTTTCCCTGGGAACTCAAATAATTTCCTCTGCGCTTCCTCCACCACCCCCAGCCCTGGTCAGGGATACAAAGTGCTTGGCAGAAGAAGAGAGTGGGTTAGTAGTAAGAGGGAGACATTGAGGCTGACAGTTTTGTCGAGATTTCCTTTAAAAGTGCACTGACACAGGTCAGAACCGGGTAGGTAACCATCAGGGAAAAATTCCTTTCTTTTCTGCTCTAGGGGAAGCCCGAATATCTGGGAGCCACAGTGGCTGCCCCTGTCGTGAAGCTAGCTGACCAGGACTATGAGCCGCCCCGGCTGTGCTATCATCCCATCTTCTGTGGGAGCCTCTGCGGAGGGGAACTCCTTGCTGTATTTGAACTGCTGCAGGTAAGTGAACCAGATGTGTCATCTGCACTAGAATCTACCTTGTCTTCCCGGCCAGAGACGTGGCTTTGCTGGAAGTACACTCCCTAAGCTGTCCTTGGTCACTCCCTGCTGCCCTGACTCAAGATGTCTCCTTCTTGGGATCTGGGAACTGCCGCTTAAGAGTTTAGGTGGCACAGGCTATTTCTAGAGCCCTGTGCTATAGGTCAGAGTCCCAGGAGGAAAGATCCTTATGGGTTTGGCCAGCAATGACTGAGCAGCCCTATGTACATGTCTTGGAGTTCCCACAGACCACGAGAGGATATGGGGGAAGAAGGGAGCAAACTTGTGGGCACTACCATGCATGGTGATTGCTGGCTCACGTAACTTTCATCACACAGACTTCCCTCAACTCTGCTGAGGTATTGTGATTCCCATTTTCCAGATCGTAAACCAAGGTTTGGTGCAGTTGACTGACCTACCTTGTCATGCAGCTAAGAGCTGAACTAAGACCTTTAAAGCCTTTCGCTTCTTATACTGCATCACAGTTTCCTGAAGACAGGGAGCTCTTAACGGGTCCCATTAAAACATAGGGGAATTTCTAAACGTGTGCCTCAGAAGACTTTTCCAGAAAGCAAAGGCAGGATACTGGGTAGGGAAGCTAAGACTCTCCGGTCTGACTGTCCCGTGGAAAACCAAATGGGACAGAGAGAAGACCTGGAAAAGAATCTACTGTGGTGGGTCCTACATGCGAGACCAGTGCGTTCACTTTACCTTTGGGTCTGACCACTTCCTCTCTAGGTAAGCCTATTTTTCAGATCGCTCATTTAAGAAAAGTCACTTGGTAGATAAACTAGATAAACTTGGTAGATACACATTTCTATGTGTAAGCAGTCCTAACACATAGAAATGAGGCAGAGGGAAGGTGACTCTATCTTATGGGTATGGCTCTCATTTCCACCACTCAGTAGCGTGTGACCTTGAGTAAGTTACTTAATCTCTGTTTCACCTGCAACACCGGGATGACGATCAGTCTACAGAACGTGCCTGGCGTGGCATAAACACTCAACAACTACCACCTATTTCATTAGTCCTGGTAGTATGCCATAGAGTATTCAAGCAAAATGTCTAGTCTCACCTATTTATTTCAGGTGAAGAAACTGAGTGGGCAATAGAGAGTTAATGACTTGCTTAAAATGGCAGGTCAAGGCCAAGAATCCAGCTATACTGTTCAATTCCCCTGATGGCTGGGAGGCTGGAAAGTGTAATGGAGCTGAGAACATCTGAGAGTGCCTTTAAAAAAGATCAATATTGCCAATAGGAACATTTCCCAAAGTGTGCTTTTTGGAACACCAGTCCAAAGATAGTGAAAAGAAAGTTTAAGAAATGCTTCACCTTCCATAGTCCAATAACCTGTTTTGTTTTCACTGGTCTTCTTCTTCTTCTTTTTTTTAATACTTTCTGCCTTTTAAAAAAATACTTTATTTTATTTTATTTTTGCAGCGTTCTAAGATTCATTGTTTATGTACCACACCCAGTGCTCTATGTATTGTGTGGAGCATTGGTCTTCTTTTTAAAGTTGCTTTTCATTTAGGGCAAGTGGCACTTTTTTACTTAGCAATGTAAACTTCCCTTTTTAAAAACAAAATGATACCTAATGAAAATGTTCCCTACTGGATAACACCACAGAGGATAAATGTGGTAGAAGAATGGCTGGCTTGGGAAAACTACATCTAGGGCAAGGCTCCCATTCCACATGACAGGAAGCTGAGGCTCAGGGTTAACTGACCGGGATTCAATCAGTGACTCTTTTTTTTTTTTTTTTTTTTTTAAAAGATTTTATTTATTTGACAGAGAGAAACACAGCCAGAGAGGGAACACAAGCAGGGGGAGTGAGAGAGGGAGAAGCAGGCTTCCCGCCGAGCAGGGAGCCCGATGTGGGACTCGATCCCGGGTCTCCGGGATCATGACCTGAGCTGAAGGCAGTGGCTTAACCAACTGAGCCACCCAGGCGTCCCAATCAGTGACTCTTTAACCACAGGAAGCTGCCTGTCCCACTCTGAGCCTGAGTCTCCTAGTCCCTCAGTGAGGGAGTGACAGGTCCCTGCAGGCTTCCTAAGGGATGGCTCTCTGGGTTCCATGGTCTTCCCTCACCT
>PITA01002483.1:40857-160555 GCA_004023965.1 Spilogale gracilis
GCGCTGAGAAGACAAGAGCTGGAAAATGCCTTCATTCGTCACCAGCTGCTCTCAGTTTTCATCTGTCGATGCTTTGCTTCAGCCTCTGTGCCTCCATCACTGAAATGCTTCTCTGTCTTAGAAGGGCTTAGGAACTCCATTCTTCCATGTTCAGACTGACTGCATTGTCTCCACTACCCTCTCCTACCCAAGCCAGCAGCCCTCTCTTTGCCCAGTACCGGTGCATGGCCCATTGTTCTCCACTGTTCTCTGCCTTAAAACTCAGACTCAGATTTAACTCTTCCCTTTGTGTCTGCACCTTAGCCAGGCCTGTCTTCAGATGGTTTCCATTTTCCCTGCTTTCCTTTCTCTTCAGGATCCTTGCATTGGCCTCTTTCCTGGTCTTCTAGCTTCTTACCCTTTTATTGTTCATGACATTCCAGAAGACAAATCGGCCCACTCCACTCTCCTCCTCTTCTTACCCTGCTTCTTATCTCTCAAAACATTTCCCAAAGTCTATTTTGTGGAACAGCAAATACAGTCTATCTAGACACAATGAAGAGAAAGTTTGGAAAACGCTTCATAGTATATCCCTCCTGGAGATTTGGAATGCCCATGCCCATGGTCAACACTCAGAAGATCTGAAATTTCTCTAATGTTGTGACTATGATACTTTCTTTTTTTTTTTTTTTTCAATGATTTTCACATCTCATGAAAAGAAAGCCTGGCCCCTAGAATGTCAGATTTCTGCAGCTTACCATTCAAGCTCTCCTAAAACTTGTCTTCAAACTGTTTCTTCAGCCTCACACTTCCTCATATTAATCTCCACACACTCTGGCCTTTGTGGCAGGCTACTCCAGATTCCCTGACCTCGCACACAGGTGTGCTCCTCTGCTTTCAGTCATGCTCTTAGCCCATTCTTAAATGTCTCCCTAGTCCATGCACCCCAACTTCTGCACTGCACTCACCTATTTAGGATAATGGTCATCATCAAAGTTCAGAACAAGAGACGCCTCCTCCAGGAAGCTCTCCCCACCCTCACATTGGCCAAATTAAATGTTTTCTCTTCTCCCATTCTATAGTACATTGCCTTTTTTATTTTTAACTCTGGCTACAATAAGGTCAATTGTTTATAGGCCTGTGTCGATTAATTTGTAAGTTTTTTGAAGGCAGGACTATTTCACTCATTCATTCATGGAGTCAAACAAATATTATTGAGTATCTACTGTGTGTCAGGCATGATCTTAAGCATTCATCAATGAAGGGTGCCTGGGTAGCTCAATCAGTTAAGCATCTGCCTCTGGCTCAGTCACGATCCTGGGGTCCTAGGATCAAGTCCCGAGTCAGGCTCCCTGCTCAGTGGGGAGCCTGCTTCTCCCTCTACCCTACCCTCTTGCCTGTGGTCTCTCTCTCTTTCTCACATAAAAAATTAAATCTTTAAAAAAATAAAAAAGAATTCATCAGTGAATAAAACAGGCAAAACTTCCTGCCCTTCTGAGACTTATATTCTAGTGAGGGGAAGATAATAGAGTATACTGTGTAAATTATAATGTAACTGCAGTATGATACATGCAAAGAAGAAAAGTCAATGCACTGTGAGATGTGGAGTGGATATGTGTGTGCTGGGGGAGGGGGAATTTTAGGTTGACATTTTGGGTACCCAGGGAAGCCTCACTGAGAAAGTAGTGTTTAAGTCAAGACCTGAAGGGGAGAAGTGAGTTGGCCATGCTGGTATCTGGACACAGAGCATTTGATGCGGCGGGAGCAGCAAATGTCAGGTCCTGAAGCCTACGTATACCTGGCATTGTTCAAGGACAGCAAGGACACCATTGTGTCTGGAGCAGAGTGTAGATCAAATCAGAGGGAAAAGATCATGTGGGGCACTGTGAAGAGTTTGGCTTTCATTCTGTAAAAGATGAAAAGCCAAGAGAAGATTTTGAGCCCAATGTCTGACTTCTGTTGAAAACTATGGACGCTAGATTGAGTATAGGCTGAAGGGACCCAAGGAGAGTTACAAGGAGGTCAACTGGGAGTCTCTTCAGGTAATCCAGATTGGAACCTGAATCAAGAGTGTAGTCATGAGAAAGGATTCTGGTAGAGTCCACAGGACTGGCTGATGGCCTGGAAGTGGGGTGTGAGATTCATCTCCACGTCACACATGGAAGTCAACAATAATAGAAATGCATAGTAGACTCTTGATACAGTATCCTCAAACATGTTTCACTCATTCGTAAAAATATGTAGAAAAATCCGAGTGTAGGGTGGTAATGTTTTCCTTGTGAGAATATTTAAATTTTCTTCAGAGGTAGTTTGGGGCATTAGTAATCCTAACTCAGGTGCATCCAAGATGGTGTGAAGTTGAGTTTCCCCCTTTGCTGTCTCCAGTAGACCCTTGCTCCTAGGGAACTTACATGTGTTGCGAAGTGTGTCAGGCACCTTGTGGGGTGTCTCGGCCATTCTTCACAGCAGCCCATGAGTCTGATATCATGATCTTCACTTTACGGATGACAGAACTGAGACTCAGAGACACTGAGCAAATTTTAGAAATTTATACAACTAGCAAGCAATGGAACCTTGGGCTGTGCTACCCATGGTACCGAAGAAGAGGGGTAACACAAATATAAATAATGGGCTGAGGGACGCAGAGGATGCAAAAGGTTTCTGAACAGCAGCAACTTCTCAGATTAGCAGGGCTGGAACTAGGATCATGCATGACTCTGAGATTGGCACCTCTCTGAATTGTGTACCCTAGGTCCTCATCCTGGCCCTGCATCTGGACCTCCTTTGAGGTCTTGACATATTGTCTCCACTGGGATATTAGAGCATATTGGACCAACTTATTCAACCCACCTCCAATGCTTACCCTCTTGCCTTGTAACCCATTTTTATCTTCCTCTGGTCCCATGTGCCAAGTAACTACACACCATGCAGATGTGTAAGCCGACAGCTGATCCATTTCCTGTGCAAATGTCTACTCTTGGTTGGGAGTAGTCATTCAGTCTCCACCATGATGCAGAACCCTTCAGGGTCTGTGTTGAGTTCAAGGGCACCTGTACAGTGCCATGGGACAAAGCTTCTTCAGGACATTTCCTAGTGGCCCCAGAATGAGGAAACATGCGGTACTTTTATAAAAGCCCAGCCAGGGGCACCATCTTATGCCACCACTACAGCTCTTTTGTGACTTTCCCTCCAGAGCTAGAGGAGCAGTTAGCTTTCTCAGGGAGGTGAGGTTTGCAGGCTGAGTCAGGCCAGGCGGTGCTGGGGTGCAAACTCACAGCTTCCAGTGCTTTTATCTGGTCTGGTTCCACAGTTTCATTGTCTCCATCCTCTTTGGGGTTCACAGCATCTGCTGTCTTCTCTGTCGGAGTTTTCTTGTAATTAGTTTAACCACATTGGCCATTGCCTGCTAGAATATGTCAGTGAAGAAGAAATGGTGATATATTTGTGCTTTATCTGTTTTGAGGAGCAATTAAGCTGTTTTGAGCATATGGAGTGATGTGTGAGTCAGCCAGTAAACATTTGTCAGGAATTCACTGGATGTGGAGCACTGCTTGAGGGACTTAGAGAATGTATGAAGTAGACAGAGGCTTCTTCTTGATCAAGTCAGATGGACATGCCCAGTGCACCTGGGCTCTCAAGGGCCTTAGGGTCATCTGGTCCCATATCTGGGGCCCAGAGAGGGGAAGGGACTGATACAGGGTCACACAGCGGGGCCCGATTTCCAGGCTCAGACCACTAATTTCTGCACTAAGCTTCCACAGAGGACACACTGCATTCCAAGGACCGAAGTGCAGGAGAACCACCACAGTGATTGGGATCAAATCAGGGACAGCTTTTTGGAAGAGGTGCACATCAAGCCAGGCCTTGAAGGCAGTGTGGGGTGGCCTTCACAGCCTTGCCGATTACTCTGTGTGAGATTTCAGTGAAGCACAGGGATTATCCTGCCGCAGTTTCTGAATCTTCAAATGCACGGGAAATGATACCTTTTCATCCTGGAGGTCTGTCTTCAAAAGACTTCATTTCTGTTCCACTGATGAAGATGTAGTCTGTATTTGAATAAACACAAATCTCCTGGGGCACCTGGGTGGCTCAGGAGTTTAAGCATCTGCCTTCAGTTCAGGTCATGATCCCAGGGTGCTAGGATCAAGCCCTGCATTGGACTTCCTGCTCAGCATAGAGTCTGCTTGTCCTTCTCTCTCAGCTCTGCCCCCTACCACCCTACTCATGCTTTCTCTGTCTCAAATAAATTCTTAAAAAATCTTTAAAAAAATAAAGAAATACGAGTCTCTTTTGTAGTCGTGACTAATGAGGATGCAACTAAGTCTCGGAGCTCAGAACCAGATCAGAGCCCTTCATGCCTCTGCTGTCGTTCCAGTGTTATTCCATCATCTTGTGAGGACCTGCTTGTCTTTTCTTCTCCGCTCTGTATTGTGAGCTTACCGAAAGCTTATTCAACTTTTAACTTTGTCGCACATTGTAAGTGCTCACTAAAAGTTGGTCACCCTCGTGAAAGTGTCAGTGAATAAATATCTGTCAATGAGAAAATCATTAAGTGTGTCAAAATGCACTGTCTTGGCTCACTTTAAGCTGGAAACATTAGTTTAGTTAAGCGAGTGTCCTATGGATGAGGCGATTGCTTGGCAGTGCTGGTCTTCCTCGCCTCTACCCCACCTTCTAACCAGCACTTGTTGTGTGTGCTAGGTCCCTTCATCTGGGCTGCAAGGGCTCCCTCCCATTGACCCACCAGATGTCGCCCAGATCTACCCAGTTCCTGCCAACATTCGGCCAGTGCTGAGCAAATACCGAGTGGAGGTAGGGTGCAGGGGAGGCCCGAGCTGTTCTCTGGGGCTCAGGGCAGGGGTGCACTACCGTACCTGGCGGCATTGTCTGAGGGGCTTGTGGGGTGGAGGGGAGGCATAGCTCACAGGACCAGGCCCTCGGGGAGCTGCACGGGCCCAGCCGACAAGAACATACTTTGGCTCCCAGGCAGCACATGACACTCCCCACGCCCACACTGGGGCCTGCAGGCTGCCCCCTCCCTGGGTCTCTCAGTGACAATTCTGCTGGTCCTCTCATCAGGTCCTCTTCTGGGGAGTTCGAGAAATGAAGAAGGTGCAGCTCCTCTCTGTGGATCGCCCTCAGGTCCTCATTGAGTGTGGGGGACAAGGAGTCAAGTCCTGTGTGATCCAGAGCTATAAGAACAACCCCAACTTCAGCGTCCAGGCGGATGCTTTTGAAGTGGTACAGTCTCTCCTTCTCCTGCCCACTCATTCCCTTCATTTCTGCAGATGGGACTCCCTCTTTCATTCACTCGGCTTGGGGAGAGGCTTTCAAGTTTCGGATGTCCCCTATCTACAAGGAAGAGCAATCTAATTGAGTAAAAAGCGAGAATCTCAAAATGGGATGAAATAGACTTTTATTATTGTTATTGCATTGTCTTGTTTTCAAAGGTTCAATAAATCAAAGCAGGTGGACAGGGGTTCCCAAAGTGTGGCCCCCAATTCATCAGCTTCCTCTGGGAACTTGTTAGAAATGCAGATTCTCAGGCTCTGCCCCAGTTCTGCTGAATCAGAAACTGCTGGGGATTGAGGCCCAGACCCCGCTGGCTTAACAAGCTCTCCAGGTGGTCCTGATGCATGCTGAAGTTTGCAAACCACTGGCCCAGAAGTTTCTTAATGAAACTTATTTTAGTGCTTAGATTTAAAAAAAATTATTTGTAGGTAGCATGTCAGTGGCTTGCATGGAAACTTGGGTTTCTAATGTGATATTTTGACACCTGAGCTTCCATTTATTTTAATATTTCAACACACATTTTTGTGCTCTGATCTGGAACTAACTGTGTAACACAGTCAACTCCAAGGGAAACATCTTCTAAATTAGCGGAGAGTGGAATTACAGAATGCGTACAGTGTTCGCAAACGTGTTACACTGCACGTTGTTGAGCCTCTGGGGTCACCAGGGGACATGAGAGGGAGGGTACTGGCCCCTTACCCTCAGCTCCACTTTTAATGTATCCACTTTCATCTGTTTTCTATCTTGGACCTGGGTCAGTGTCCAGTTGAGTAAGCATTCTATGATTTTTGCAATTTATACTTGGGATGACTTGTTAATGCCATCCCTCATATTATAGGTGATTATTTTCTGGCTTAGAAGGCAGTGCTCCAGACTTCTGGCCAGCTGCAGGGGTGACCTGGAGGGGCAGAATGGAAAGGCAGAGACAGAGGGAGGAGGGGCGCCTGGCTTGCTTTGGTCCTGCCCCTAACCAGGTCATCAGGGCGCCAGCAGCTGGGCTTGGCCCACGCAGTGCTCCCCACTTCACCCTGGCCTCTCTTCCCAGGAGCTGCCTGAGAATGAGCTTCTGCACCCGCCCCTGAGCATCTGTGTGGTGGACTGGCGAGCTTTTGGGAGGAGCACCCTGGTGGGCACCTACACCATCAACTGCTTGAAGCAGTTTTTGTGTAAAACCAAAGAGCCCCTGGTCCTCACCTGCCAGGTGGACGGAGCCCAAGCTGAGCAAGGTAGGAAGCGCCTTCTGGATTCTGGAGCTTCAGGCTACAAAGCTGCCATGCCTGCAGGTCCCGCTAGGGGGCCCACAGGAAGAGGGTGCCCCACGGTCAAGTGAAGCTTTCTGAAGAATTTCTCTGGCAATCCCTTCAGCTTCTTTCGCTGCCAGATTTTCACTTAAGACTGACATCAGGGTCAGCTCCTCTGAGAAGGCTTCTGTGAATATGACTCCACTCCCTTCCGCCTCCACTCCCTGACGTTTTTCTTTGCTCGGTGGTACTTTGATTTGCTCCCTTTTGGATCTCAGGTGCAGGGTGGAGTTAAGTCACTTCTCTGTTGGTGCTGTGTAGTCATCACTGGTCTGGTCAAGGCTGCCTCAGACCCACTGCCCTCTTGTACCTTACTCCCATCTCTACGCCTTTCCCTTACCCACTGCAGGCCCCACACTGCCCCTCTTTGTAAAATTTCAATCCATTTAAGTGACATATATATGATGCTGTACTCTTCATTTGGTTTCCTACTCTTGCACTCAAAGCTATGCTTAAGATCTATCCAAATTGTTGTGCGCACATTAGCTTGTTAGCACTACCCTTTGATCTACCCCACTTTGCTTTTCCTTTCCCCTCATACTGTACCCCTAGGCTGCCTCCAACTCCCCACTTCCGGAAATGATGCTGTTATGACTATCCCTGTGAGTGCTGCCCAGGGGAGGATCTTGCATGTGATTTTCTTTTTTCCAATAATTTTTTTTTCAGTGTTCCAAGATGAATTATGTACCACACCCAGTGCTCCATGCAATTCATGCCCTCCTTAATACCCACCGCCAGGCTCATCCATCCCTCAGCCCCCTCCCTTCCAAAACCCTCAGTCTGTTTCTCAGAGTCCAAAGTCTCTCATGCTTCCTCTCCCTCTCTACATGGGATTTTCTTTGGAACATAACACGGGGGAGTGAAATTACTGCCTTCCAGAGAACGTGTACGTGTAATTTCGCAGAGTACTACCAGACAGCGCTCTAGAGAGCTGTGCTGGTTTACACCAGTCTACACCAGTCTATACCAGTCTACATTCCTACCATTTCTGCATGTGGAGTACCATTTTCTTCTTCCGCAATACCACCTACTGTTACCCAACTTTCTGAGTTTTTGTTTTGTTTCGGTTTTTGCCATTTTGCTGTGTATAAAGTAGTATCTCATTTTTATTTTAGCTTGGTGGTCTCGGATTACTACTGAATTTACACATCTCTTCATACACTATGCCACCTTGAATTCCCTTCTGTGATTTGCCTACACACATCCCTTGCTCAAGTTTTATGTGGTTTTTTTTTTTAATTTTCTCTTTTCTTACTCTAGATGTCTATATCCCATAGATGATATCTCTTCCAGTCTGATAACTGCTCATCTGCTTGTGGTCCCCATCTTTGAAGAGAAATTCTTAATTTTGATGCAATCAAATCTCTATGAATTTTAAACTTCATGGTTTGTTCTTTCAGAATTTTGTTAGAAAACCTTTTGTCAATTCTTGGTTGCAAAATGTTTTATATTTTGTTCTATATTTTGTTTTTAACTTTTACATTTAGATCTGCAATTACCTGTGTTTGTGTATGGTTTC
Organism: Spilogale gracilis; assembly: GCA_004023965.1. NCBI lineage: Eukaryota > Metazoa > Chordata > Mammalia > Carnivora > Mephitidae > Spilogale > Spilogale gracilis. The sequence continues at coordinate 48,949 of PITA01002483.1, forward strand.
AGATAGAGATCCTACTACACTTTTTTCCATAGAGTGCATCATTTCCCCCACAAAGAGTTTACTATCCCCCATTGTTTTATACTGCCAGCTTTTTCATTAATCAAGTAGCCACACATCTCTAGTGTATTTCTGAGCTTTTGATTCTGACCCACTGCTCTCTCCATCTCTGTGCCCCACACAGAGTAGATGTCCATTAAGTGTTTATGGAGTTGACTTTGTTGTTGAAAAGTCAGCAACTGGGGAACAGAAAATCCCATGGCGTCTCCCAGATGAGAAATTTTTCTAAGGACTGGATTCTATAGCATACAATGGAGAGAAGAGGACTCTAAGTAAGAAAGGACAGTGTTATGACCTTTCCATTCGGTCAACATTCCAGTTAAAAATCTCACAAAGTTCAGAAACCTACCCCTGTTCCCTAATGAGCACAGGAACTCACGTGTCCAGAGTCTAGCCTGCATTTGGGAGCCCACAGACCTCAGGAGCCTCCAAAGTTTCCCTGAGTTAACTGGAACTGGGAAAAGATAGTCCACAAAGAGGAGCTGTGTCCTAAATCTTGATATGCATTTTCCTTATGATCACAGTTATTTAAAATAGCTCTGAAGGATCAACAATAAGCACAAATATTTAGTGATTTCTGATTATGCACCAGATACCTTACATTATGCTCTCAATTATCCCCTAGTGAGATAGATTTCTTTTAAGGTTTATTTATTTATTTATTTGACAGAGAGAAGCACAACTAGAAAGGGAACACGAGCAGGGGGAGTGAGAGAGGGAGAAGTAGGCTTTCCCACTGAGCAGAGAGGCCGATGTGGGACTCGATCCTGAGACTCCAAGATCATGACCTGAGCTGAAGACAGCTGCTTAACGACTGAGCCACCCAGGTGCCCCAAGATGGATTCTTTTTACTGTCATCTTGTAAATAAGGAAAATGAGGGTCAGAGATATTAAAAATTTGTCATATCTGAATCCATATCTGTCTAATTCCCAGTACTGGGTCTCTGAAATGATTACCCTGTTTTGCAGCCCGGTTTCCTGACCTGATGTACTTCTAATTTCAGCTCTTTCAGATTCGCCAATAGCCACCGAGCCCTCTGGATCCCTCAGCTCCTCCCAGGAGCCACCAACAGATCACATCTATGTAGATGTTGAGCCGCCTCCCACAGTGGTACCCGACTCTGCCCAGATTCAACTAAGCACCGTAGTTGATATCCCTGATTCATCTCCTATGCTTGAGCCTGAACCCAAACCGGCAGCCCAGGAGCCACCCAAAGACAGTAAAGCTAAGGTCAGAATGTAACCCCTCTTCATGTTTACAAAACTTTGCACTGGGGTCCTAGATACTAATCCTCCTACCTACTAGCTGTGTGACTGTCAACATGCAACTTCACATTTCTGAGCATCAGTTTCGTCATCTGTAGAGGGAGTATACTGATGGCCATTTCACAGCATTGCTTTGGAGTCAGATAAGCCAATGTGCATGAAATTCAAATGCTAGCCAACTGTGACAATCATGTTTAATTGAATAGAAACTCTTCTCAATTAGTTATCTTGGAAAGACAAGAGTTTCTTTATCTAGACCTAGTCCACAAAATATTTAGAACCTACTTTGTACGAGGATGAGTGAGACAAGAAGACACATTCTCTGGAATCTAAAGAGAAATGAGACTTATCATCTTTAGCTGAGATTCTAGAAGGCATGACGGACAAGTACACAAAGAACCATAATACATGAATGTGATGAATCTTTCGAAGTCATAAATGTCAGTGCAAAAGTCTGGTGTATCAACTGATAAAGAAGCAGTCAGTTTTTTAAGTCTTGAGAGATTGCCTGTCCAGCATGTGGTAAAGGTTGAAATAAAAAGCAGAGTAAGACAGATTAATGGATATTTGTAGGTTGTTCCTATGGTTTTTTTTTTGTTTTTTTTGTTTTTTTTGGTTGTTCCTATCTTATCTATGCTTAGTGTGACCCTCTGTGGCCCCTCAAGGACTTTTCTGCATCTTACCAGCCATGCACCTGCCACTTCCTGTTAGAATTACCAGCTTAAGTGTGATTGTCACCATAAAATTCTGGGCCTTGCCAGGTCACTGATGATTTTTTAAAGATCTCTGTACCCCCTGCGTTTGATAGAGTGCCTGAGAGCAGGCACAGGATGAGTACACGATGAGTCTGTCATGGGACCACTGTCATCTCCCAAAATGTCTCTCTGCTGTTCATGTATCACAGCCTCTCCTGTCCCTCCCTCTCCTTTTGCTTATGTTGTTTCTGTCATTGAGTTACACCCATTCAAATCAGAAATGATGCTAAAAGGAAATAATCTATATTACATCATTTAATCCTCCCAACAGTGAAGTAGGCAGGTATGATTCCTCCCAACAGTGAAGTAGTCCTCACCGGGGGAAACTGAGAATCACAAAGTTTATATTAATTGCTCATCAACTAATGCCTTTCTGCCATAGCAAATTGTATCATGCCACCTGCCTGTCTCCTCTACTGAATGAAGTTTCCCCAATGGGAATTCTTTCTCATTCCCCTTCCGCCCCCAGAATCAGGCACAAACCTCACGTCTGTGTATTTAAGTAATAGTAAATGTTTGCTGAATAAATGAGCAAATGGATGGTTTGATGATTCAAGTGTCATTTATGGAAGTGGTGCAGAGAGCAGCAGCCCCAAAACTGCTCACACCGGCATCTGCTTCCGAAGGGATCTACCCCAAGACCCAGCGATCCAGGGTGCCAGCAGATCGACCTCATGTGCTCCCTTCTCAGGAGACCAGCCAACCACCAGAAGACAGATCCATGAGGCATCCCTAATAATCCATCCCTCATTCCTTATCAGGATGCCAGGAAACCAACTCGAAGGTCGACCAAAAGGAGAAAGAGGACCATAGCGGATGAATCTGCTGAAAACGTCATTGACTGGTGGTCCAAATATTATGTCTCCCTGAAGAAAGCACAGAAGGTAGAGTGTCTTCTGGCTGTGACAGTCAAGGGATTAGATAAGAAAACACGGTGTTCTCCACAACACCGTCCCCCACCCCTGTAATCCCATATTATCCCCTTCTAGATTCTATGATAGTTAGGCCCTACTCAGGTGAAGTTCTGCTAAGTGCAGAAAGCTTCAAAGCCTGGAAAGATCCAGACTTGCAAAATCCTTACCCTCTGGCTGGAGATGACCCTAGGATTACAGGCTCTGTTGTAAATGCTGGAAGGATGTTCAGTCCGAAGGGATCTACCCCAAGACCCAGCGATCCAGGGTGCCAGCAGATCGACCTCATGTGCTCCCTAAGGAGCATAGCATCTAGAGATCTGGCCCCCGTCAGACTCTGAAAGGTCCAGCCATGAGAAAGGGGTCTCTGGATAGAGGTGAGGGCAGTGAGGGCTTCAGATGTACCCAGAGATTCCCAGATCAAAGGGCCCATGTCTCCAGCAGGATTCTAAGTTCATATGGGAAGGTATCAATGTAAAGGCAGGGGAGTTGGCCTTAGCAAATGGAAATAATGAACAGGTTGCCAGAGCAGGGCCTCATGCACACGGAACAAGAAAGGGATTGAGTTACAAAACTGGAGAACCCCTGGAAAGTGGGTCAAGAGATTCAGACAAAATCCCAGTGGCTGAATTTGGTAAAATTTCTCATCCTTGAGTAAATAAGGAAAGGAAGATAAGGCATATGTTATCACATTTAATTGCATAGAAACTCTTCTGATTCTTTCATTTGTTAAGAACATGGTTTCTTTATCTAGGACTACCCATGAATATTGGTATGTAGTTAAATAAACAAACCAAATGGTGGCCCCTGTCTCCAAACTCCCTCCTGGTACTGCAGTGAACATTACCATCCCCAGTGAGGGCTCAGCCCTTTTCCCTTGCTCTGCTTAACCTCCCTAAGCCCTGGGATCTCCCCAAAGACCCAGTGATCCAGGGTGCCAACAGATTGAACTCACAGTGCTGACCAGGTGATACTCTAAGGAGGTGGGAAAGTAAGAGAGAGAGTTAGTGGCTGAGGGGGTTGTGCATGGAGGGCAGGGAATTCTGCTTGCTGCTGCTTTTCTTGGGGAGCCTGTTCTATACACAGTGTATCTTGCTCCAGGCGGGTCCCTGATTTATTAGTGAGGCTTCACTTGGAGGCTTCTTGGACACAGTTTGCATATTCTTTTAAAATGACATCTCTGAGAATGTGGAAGGCTGAGATGATGGAATTGGAACTGTTGGTTGTCAAAGACTCATAAGTGAGGCATGGTAGGGTCAATAATCTTATCTCTCTCTTTTCTCAAAGGAAAAAGAAAGCAATTCCAAGGAGAAAAGAGGCAATGCAGGTAAGTCATTTAAGAATGGAATCTGGCCACTGGGGCAAGAAAATACTAAAAGGAAGCAGTGGGAGGCACGGTAGTGCTCCACTCCCTTATTTTCCACCTGAGGAACAAGTTCACGAACATGACCACACTCGGAAAGGTCACGTAGTTGATTTGAGCTGGACTGGGACCAGATCTCAGGTCTCCCAAACCCATTTCAGGCCGGGAACTGCTGCTCTGGCTCCTGTCTTGGTGTGGAAACAGCAGAACAAAAGCAGGAGGAAGCTGGCATGAGCGGCCAGATCCATCAGTGTGAATTTAATAGCAGTGATCTGGGTTTTAGGCTCCCAACTTGGCTTATGAGGATCGGGTAGATCTGGCTTGGCAGAAGTTCCAATGCAAGAGGCCAGGAATTTGAAATGACCACAAACTCAATTCAGGCCGGTGGTAGGTCTTGACCTTAAATCAACAGTGACAACAAGTGGGGGGTGCTCTTTCAGGAGACACCAAGAGAAGTTGGAGAACCAGACCAGGCTCACTCAGCTCCATGGACCCCTCCTAATTGGCAGATTTAATCCCAAGACCAGGCTCATGACATTAGCAACAGTATCTTCACTTTGCAGATTGTGAAGCAGAGGTATAAAGTGACTGACCAGCTAGCTCAAGCTTACACGCTGGAAAAGAGCAGAGCTCAGGGTCTGTTTCAGATGCTGTTTTTCTAGAGACCGCTCCTGGAAAATTCCTGAATAATCTCTCTAATAACATTTGTGACTTGGTGCAAGACCCTTAACATAGCGGAGCCTCAGGTTGCTGCACTAGATGACTCTCGAGTCCCTAAGTAGATCTGAGAGGAAATGTAACTTAGAGCTTTGGAGTCTGTCCATCTTGGATCTATTCTTAGCCAGTTGGATGGCTAGGCAACTTCCTTCCTTCCTTCCATCTCTGTGCCTAGTTGAATGAATTCTTACCTATACTAGGACAAGCCAGTACATTGCCTGGCCCTGGGGATCTGTTGTTACTGCATTGCATCGTTAGTGGTGTCTCCTCCCATCCTGCAGCATGTTACTATTTCTTTAAAAGAAAAAAAAAGTCCTGAGGTGCTTGGGTGGCTCAGTTGGTTAAGCAACTGCCTTCGGCTCAGGTCATGATCCTGGAGACCCAGGATCGAGTCCCACATCGGGCTCCCTGCTCGGTGGGAAGCCTGCTTCTCCCTCTCTCACTCCCCCTGCTTGTGTTCCCTCTCTGGCTGTGTTTCTCTCTGTCAAATAAATAAAAAATCTTAAAAAAAAAAAAAAAAAAGCCCTGACACATGCAGGAACAAAAGGAAAGAGGGAGCTTGACTTTGTTTTTTCTCATCTCAACAGCACTGAGAAGTCTAACACTTTCCACTAAATATCCACAGAGGCAAAACCAGATGACATGGTGGTAAATATAGATGGGCCAAAGAAGAAGGACAAAATGCTCAAGAAGAAATCCAAAGAAGACGATACCCCCAACCTGGCTGTCTTGCAGGTGTGTGGACATGGCCATGTTGGCCACAGATGGGGTGGCAAGCTCCAGAAGCAGGTTCTATTAGTGCTTCAGTCAATCCTAGTAATGCCTTTGTCTGAACTAACTTACTTTGTCTTCATTATAATCACTGATGCAGAGCAATGAACCTTAACAAGCATGCAAGTCAAGACATGGAGCTTGCTAATTTTCTATTTTCTGTGTCCTCATATTAAGAAGGGGCATAACTTACATTGGTTAACCAAGGTGATTTGCAGTGGATGAGTTCCCCTTGGTTCACCTCTCAGAGCTTGACATCATCATGTTCAAAATATGATCAAAATAGCAGGGTTTTTTAAAAGATTTATTTATTTGGGAGAGAGAGAGAGAGAGAGAGAGAGAGAGAGAGAGAGAGAGAGAGAGAGAAAGGGAAAGAGACTGTGAGCATAAGTGAGGGGAGGGGCAGAGGGATAGAGAATCCTCGAGCACAGTCCCTGCTGAGCATGGAGCCCAAAGTGGGGCTCCATCCCAAGACCCTGAGATTGTGACATGAGTCTAAATCAAGAGTTGGCTGATTAACTAACTGAGCCACCCAGACACCCCCAAATAGCAGGAGTTTTAACTGTAATTAAAGTCAGCTCCATCAGACCAATCTTAACATTACTCAGAAGCTATTAGCTAGAGGCATATTTATGGATATGAAAATTGAGAGTATGGAAATTGCATATAAGAAATTTGGATAAGTAATTTTGATAGGAAATGTGCATGAGTGATTTAATTATATCACCAAAACTAAAACTCAATTCAATTTTGCATTTCTAAAGTACATACATATATCACTTTGCACTTGGAAAATTCATGTCTATATGCATAATAATAAAAACAAATATTCCATCATTTCATATGTGTTAAGAATTAGATGCTTCGGGGTGCCTGGGTGGCTCAGTCTCAATCATTAAGGGTCTGCCTTCAGCTCAGGTCATGATCCCAGGGTCCTGGGATCGAGCCCCACATTGGGCTCCCTGCTCCACAGGAAGCCTGCTTCTCTCTTTCTCACTCCCCCTGCTTGTGTTCCCTCTCTAGCTGTATTTCTCTCTGTCAAATAAATAAAATCTTAAAAAAAGAGAATTAGGTGTTTCTACTGGGTATTTACCCCAAAGATACAAATATGATGAAAAGAAGGGCCATATGTACCCCAATGTTCATTGCAGCAATGGCCACGATTGCCAAACTGTGGGAAGAGCCAAGGTGCCCTTCAACAGACAAATGGATAAGAAGATGTGGTCCATCTATACAATGGAATATTATGCCTCCATCAGAAAGGATGCATACCCAACTTTTGTAGCAACATGGACTGGATTGGAGATTATGCTGAGTGAAATAAGCCAAGCAGAGAAAGTCTACTATCATATGGTTTCACTTACTTGTGGAGCATAAGGAGTACCATGGAGGAGAGTAGGAGAAGGAAATGTGAACTGGGGTGAATCAGGGAGGGAGATGAAACATAAGAGAATTTGGACTCAGAAACAAACTGAGGGTCTTGGAAGGGAGGGGAGTGGGGGATAGATGAGCCTGGTGGTGGGTATTGAGGGCACAAATTTCATGGAGCACTGGGTTTGGGGCATAAACAATGAATCCTGGAACACTGAAAAAATAAAATAATGTAAAAAAAGAATTAGATGCTTAATGGACATTTATTGATTTGAAAGTCCTCAAAATATTAGCCTAGATCCAATAACCAAATATATCAATTTGCTATAAAAAGCTTTCTCATATTTATAATCATATATTTTTAAAACATTTTGGTTAGATATACTTCTTGGAACGTCAAAGTTTATCCACAAATTTAATGAATTTCAGAGTGGTAGTTCTAGAAATGCTGAGTCAAACATATTCCTTATTTTGCTAAAAATAAATGAACAGTAGCCTCTTAGATTTTTCCAATGGGTGTATATCAAGGCTGGTTTGAGAGAATCTTGGCATTTCTCATTAAGTCAATCCTGGGCCTGCCTTCTTCTGAACATTCTCTTCTCCCTTCTCCCTAAAGATATACGATGGTGATCTCGAGAGTGAATTCAACCATTTTGAAGACTGGGTGAAAACCTTTGAGCTCCTCAGAGGCAAATCTACAGAGGATGGCCATGGTCTTGGTGGGGACCGTGTCATAGGGAAGTTTAAGGCAAGTTCCAAAGTTAACATTTTTATTTGTCTCTCCTATCTGTAATGCCCAATATGACTCAATTCAGTTAATGAGATTGTGGTGTGGAATATGTGTAAGAAAATTCCTTAGTCTTTACGCAGGAGCCTCTCTGAAACCCCACAAGGTCTTCCCTGGTCTTTTGAGATATTTGGCTTGTGGCCAATGAAGTGAGTTGGAACTCAGTCTGATGGAATATAAGGATACACAGCTGTTACCTAAAACGATCACTGAATTTTATTTTGTTTTCCCACAACTGACCTACCAAATAGATGATCTATGCAGACCTATCAGTTGGTTGATTAAACTAATCAAACACTAACCATTCATACTGGCAGACTCTTGGTATTGGCATCACAAAGCAGCAGTTGACACTTCCTCTGGCCTGCCGTGTGCTGGACCACTTAGTGTGGAGCAGTGTGTTGGAAATAGCTCAGGGACTGCAGTTGGCCCCTCTCTGATATTGTAGCACAATAACTAGCCTTGTGATTTTGGACTTGACCTCCATGAGACTTTCTGGAAGAATATGAAAATAGGAATACTGCGGTCAGGCTTGAAGGACATAGTAGGGGAAAGCAGCAGCTCACCCCACCCGCCCCCACCATGTGTTGAAGGTCCTCTGTATCCCATTCGATGCTCCTATCCACATTGCTCATGTAATAGCACTGTGAGGAGGCTGTCACTATCCCAGCACTGGTGCACTGACATACCATGATGAAACCAGATGCAAGCAGGTTGTATAAACTGCCTGAGGACACCCAGACACCAGGGGAGCACCAACCCAGGTCCTGCTGGGTCCCAGGCTCTGCTCATCTTCCCAGCACTATGCCTTCTAGGGCTTTTGGTGGGGCATATGACCATCTTGTTTCATTGGGTCATACTTTGATATTCCAGGGCTCCTTCTGCATCTACAAGAGCCCCAGCAACTCCAGCATTGAAGACAGTGGGCAGCTGAGAATCCAGCAAGGGGTTCCCCCCAACTACCCCATCAAAGTCCTGATCAGGGTGTACATTGTTGCGGTAAGCCATCCTTGTTTACTCTGAGGGATTGTCTTAATCACTCAGGCTGCCATAACGAAGTACCACAGGCTTCATGAGGTACACGACAGACACTTACTTCTCACCATTCTGGAGGCTGGAAGTTCAGGATCGAGTTGCCAGCAGAGCTGGTTTCTGGTGAGGCCTCTCTTTGTGGCTTGTCAGTGGCCGCCTTCCTACTGTGTCTTCACACAGCCATCCCTCTGTCAGCATGTAGGCACATGTGCACATGCACACACACACACACACACACACACACAATGAGAGTGATTGAATGAGCAAGAGAGTGAGACAGAGAGAGACAGGGAAGAGGAGACCTGGTGTCTCTTCCTCTTCTTATAAGGCCACCAGTCCTTTTGGATTAGGGCACCACCTTTATGACCTCATTTCACCTTAATTAGCTCCCTAAAAACCCTGTCTCCAGTGATAGTCACATTAAGGGTTAGGGCTTGGACACAGAATGCTGAGAACGCACACTGCAGGCCATACAGGGAATATGAAGTTTGGTTGGTAACATGCACTTTTGCTGGCTTTTCACTGAGGGAAAATACTTTGCAGGCATAGAAGACTGCTCTGGGGAGCTTCATTTGCTCTCTGTGGTTGCCTGAGAGCTAGAAACCAAATAGGCCTGGAGCAGAAAGCTCAGGGGCAGGAGAGCCGAATCAGGGCAGGGCAGGGCAGCCATCCCTGTGAAACTCCCCCTCTACCCATGGCTCTGCCTCTGCACTGTCATAGCCAGAAATTTCATTTCAAATGTATTTCTGAGAAAAATAACATTTCTGTTCTAGGTTTCCTACTCTCTGATAATGAGAGCACTATACATTTTTTTTCTTTTTTAAAATTTTTATTTAAATTCCAGTTGGTTACCATACAGTGTAATATTGTGTCAGGTATACAACATACAAACTCAACACTTCCAAATGTCACTGGGTGTTCACCATGATGGGTGTTCTCCTTAATCTCCATCCCCCTACCCACCTCCCCTCTGGTGAGCATCTGTTCTTTCTCTGTAGTTAAGAGTCTATTTCTTGGTGGAGAGCATGATACTTTAATTATGAAACTTTTTGGCCTGATTGCCTGGAAGCTTGGGGCCACATCTGAGATTCAGTCAAAGCAGATCTCTGCCAAACCTTTATAGTTCATGTATTTGTTTTCATATCCTGCTCTTGGAATTGGTTTTCATAATCCTACTTGATTGGAGTAGTCTTATTTTAGACTAAGTTTCTTTTTCAAATTCTCTACCTCCTTCTTTAGAAAGATAAATGAGGCATAAAACAAAGATGAATTATTCTTTAATACTAATAAATTAACTTAAAAATCTTTTAGGGGTACTTGGAAGGCTCAGTTGGTTAAGCATCTGCCTTCAGCTTGGGTCATGATCCTGGGGTCCTGGGATCGAGTACCAAGACAGACTCCCAGCTAAGCAGGGAGTCTGCTTCTGCCTCTTATTCTGCCTGCCGCTCCCCCTGCTTGTGCTCACTCTCTGTCTCTCTGTCAAATAAATAAAAATATTTAAAAAATCTTTTAATTTAATAAAACATCCAAAAATGTAAAAAATACTACTACTTAAAAGTTATTGCAAGAAAGAAATCAAAGCTCCTCACCTCTGCAATTCTATCCCCAGAAATAACTCACTTTTTAAAATAAATATGTGAATACCTCCACATCTATAGTTGACCATTGAACAATGAGGGCACCGATCCACCTTCCAGTTGAAAATCCACATATAACTTACGACTCCCCCCATACTTAACTACTAAAAGCCTACTGTTCACTTAAAGCCTTACTGATAAATAGTTGATTAACACATATTTTGTGTATTCTATGTATTATACACCATATTCTTACAGTAAAGTAAGCAAGAGACCAGAAAATATAAAGAAAATCAAAAGAGAAAATACATTTACAGTACCGACCTGTATTTATTGAAAAAAACCACATGTAAGTGGTCCTGCAAGGCTCAAACCCACGTTTTCAAGAGTATTTCAAGAGTATTTACACTTATGGGACATTGGGGAAGGGGCTGTGCTGGGAAGAGAGAATTCAGCAACGATTCTGAGTGACTAATTTACCTGGATAGTGGCTGATATACTTAGCTATACACCGCCTCAACCACTCCTTGCCACAATGACTCAGAGGAGGAACATCCAACAGAAGAAGAACCCTGAGACTGCAACCCCAGTCACAGAATTACTGGAAATGAACATAAACAATATGACAGAAATGGAATTCAGGGCAGCAATTGTCCAAGCAATGGCTAATTTGGAAAAGAACATTAGTCTCAAAATGGAAGCCCTAACAACAGAAGTAAAAGCAGAGGTTAGAAAGGCTATTAATAAGATACAATCTATTTAAATATGCTAACAGCTAGAGTAAGTGAAGCTGAAGATCGTATCAGTGATTTAGAAGACAGACGGATTAAGAAGGAGGAGCAGGAGAAGTCTTGGAACAAACAGCTAAAATCCCATGAAAACAGAATAAGGGAAATAAATGATGCCATGAAACGCTCCAATATCAGAATTATTGGAATCCCCGAAGGAGATGAGAGAGAGAGAGAAGCCTAGAAGATATAGTTGAACAAATCATGGATGAAAATTTCCCTAATCTGGGGAATGAAACTAATGTTCATGTACTAGAGGCAGAGAGGACACCCCTCAAGATCAGTGAGGCCAGAAAAACCTCCAGGCACATAATTGCGAAATTCGTGAATCATAAAACCAAAGAATATGTCTTAAGGGCAGCTAGGGGGAAGCGATCCCTTACCTATAGAGGGAGGACCATCAGAATAACATCAGACCTTTCCACAGAAACCAGGCAAGCCAGAAAGGGCTGGCAAGACATATTCAGGAAATTACATAACAAAAATATGCAACCAAGGATAATGTACCCAGCAAGGTTGGCTTTCAGAATGGAAAGAGAAATAAAGAGCTCCCAGGACCGCCAAGGTCTAAAAGATTATGCAACCACCAAGCCAACACTACAAGAAATACTAAGAGGTGTTCTATAAAAGAGAAATGAACCCAAGAGTGACACAGAACAGAAAATTACAGAAGTAATTTTAGAATAGAAACATGAACTTCACAGGCAACGTGATGTCAATACAAATGTATCTATCAATAATCACTCTCAATGTGAATGGCCTAAATGCTCCAATAAAAAGGCACAGTGTTGCAGACTAGATAAAACGACAGGACCCATCCATATGCTGTTTACAAGAGACTCATCTGGAATCTAAAGACACTTCCAGACCGAAATTGAGGGGATGGAGGACCATCTTTCATGCCAACGGACCCCAAAAGAAAGCCGGGGTAGCGATTCTCATATCAGACAAATTGGATTTTAATCTAAAGACTGTAGTCAGAGACACAGAAGGACACCACATATTTCTCAAAGGGTCTACACACCAAGAAGATCTAACAATTGTAAATATTTATGCCCCCAACATGGGAGCAGTCAACTACATAAACCAACTGTCAAGCAAAATAAAGAATCATATTTATACAAATACATTAATTGTAGGAGATCTTAACACACCACTCTCAGCAATGGACAGATCATCTGGACAGGAAATCAACAAAGAAACAAGAGCCTTGAATGACACATTGGACCAGATGGATCTCATAGATATATTCAGAACATTCCACCCTAAAACAGCAGAATACTCATTCTTCTTGAGTGCACATGGAACTTTCTTCAGAATAGACCACATACTAGGTCACAAATCAGGGCTCAACTGATACCAGAAGATTGAGATTATTCCCTGCATATTCTCTGACCACAATGCCATGAAACTGGAACTCAATCACAACAAAAAGTTCAGAAGAAAATCAAACACTTGGAAGCTAAAGACGATCCTGCTCAAGAATCTGTGGATCAACCAGGAAATCAAAGAAGAACTGAAACACTTCATGGAAACCAATGAGAATGAAGATACATTGATCCAAAACCTATGGGATACAGCAAAGGCAGTCCTAAGAGGGAAATTCATAGCCATCCAAACCTCACTCAAAAAAATTGAAAAATTCCTGAATACACCAACTCTCGTACACCTTAAAAAACTGGAAAATCAACAAAAAATTAAACCAACCCCTCACACAAAATGGGAAATAATTAGGATTAGGGCAGAGATGAATGAATCAGAAACTAGACATACAGTAGAATGCATCAATGAAACTAGAAACTGGTTCTTTGAAAGAATCAATAAGATAGATAAACCATTGACCAAACTAATCCAAAAGAAAAGGGAGAAGACCCAATTTAATAAAATTATGAATGAAAAGGGAGAGATCACGACTAACACCAAGGAAATAGAAACAATCATCAGAAATTACTATCAACAATTATATGCCAATATGTTTAACAACCTAGAAGAGATAGATATATTCCTAGAAACCCATAAACTTCCAAGACTGAAACAGGAAGACATTGACAATTTGAATAGACCTATATCTAGTAATGAGATGGAAGCAGTGATCAAAAACCTCCCCAAAAACAAGAGTCCAGGATCAGATGGATTCCCTAGGGAATTTTACCAAACATTCAAAGAATAAATAACACCTATTCTCCTGAAGCTCTTTCAAAAAATAGAAATGGAAGGAAAACTTCCAGACTCTTTCTATGAAGCCAGCATTACTCTAATCCCCAAACCAGATAAAGACCCCATCAAAAAGGAGAACTTCAGACCAATATCGCTGATGAATATGGATGCCAAGATTCTCAACAAGATCCTTACCAATAGGATACAACAATACATTAAAAATATTATCCACCATGACCAGGTGGGTTTTATCCCAGGGAGGCAAGGGTGGTCCAACACTCGTAAATCAATCAACATGATAGAACAAATCAATAAGAGAAGAGAGAAGAACCACATGGTACTCTCAACTGATGCAGAAAAGGCATTTGACAAAATAAAGCATCCGTTCCTGATCAAAACTCTTCAAAGTATAGGAATAGAGGGAACATTCCTCAACCTCATAAAATCTATCTACGAAAAACCCACAGTGAATATCATTCTCAATGGGGAAAAACTGACAGCCTTCCCTCTGAGATCAGGAACAAGGCAAGGATGCTCACTCTCACCACTACTGTTCAACATAGTGTTAGAAGTCCTAGCAACAGCAATCAGACAACAGAAAGAAATAAAAGGTATCCAGCTTGGCAAAGAGGAAGTCAAAGTCTCTCTCTTTGCAAATGGCATGATACTATATGTGGAAAACCCAAAAGACTCTACCCCCAAACTACTAGAATTCATACAACAATTCAGTAATGTGGCAGGATACAAAGTCAATGCATAGAAATCAGTTGAATTCTTATACACTAACAATGAAAATATAGAAAGGGAAATCAGAGAATCGATTCTGTTTACTATAGCACCAAAAACCATAAAGATACTTAGGAATAAACCTAACCAAAGAAGTCAAGGATCTGTACTCGAGGAACTACAGAACACTCATGAAAGAAATTGAAGAAGACACAAAAAGATGGAAGAGCATTCCATGCTCATGGATCGGAAGAACAAACATTGTCAAAATGTCTATACTGCCCAGAGCAATCTATACTTTCAATGCCATTCTGATCAAAATTTCACTAACATTCTTCAAAGCGTTGGAACAAACAATCCTAAAATTTATATGGAACCAAAAGAGACCCCAAATCGCTAAGGAATTGCTGAAGAAGAAAAACAAAGCTGGGGTCATCTCGTTACCTGACTTCAGGCTTTATTACAAAGCTGTGATTACCAAGACAGCATGGTACTGGCACAAAGACAGAGAAATAGACCAATGGAACAGCGTGGAGAGTCCAGATATGCATCCACAAATCTATGGTCAAATCATATTTGACAAAGCAGGAAAAAATATCCAGTGGAAAAAAGACAGTCTCTTCAATAAATGGTGCTGGGAATATTGGACATCTACATATAGAAGAATGAAACTGGACCATTCTCTTACACCACACACAAAGGCAAACTCGAAATGGTTGAAAGACCTCAACATGAGGCAGGAATCCATCAAAATCCTGGAAAAGAACATAGGCAGTAACCTCTTTGACATCGGCCACAGCAACTTCTTTCAAGACACGTCTCTAAAGGCAAAGGAGACAAAAACGAAAATGAACTTCTGGGACTTCATCAAAATAAAAAGCTTCTGTACAGCAAAGGAAACAGTCAACAAAACAAAGAGGCAACCCACAGAATGGGAGAAGATATTTGCAAATGACACTACAGACAAAGGGCTGGTATTCAAGATCTATAAAGAACTACCCAAACTCAACACCCAAAAAGAAGATGAACACATCAAAAAATGGGCAAGAGACATGAAGAGGCACTTCTCCATAGAAAATATACAAATGGCTAACAGACACATGAAAAAATGTTCATTGTCACTAGCTATCAGGGAAATTCAAATCAAAACCACACTGAGATACCACCTTACACCAGTCAGAATGGCCAAAATTAATAAGTCAGGAAACAAGTGTTGGAGAGGCTGTGGAGAAAGGGGAACTCTCTTACACTATTGGTAAGAATGCACGTTGGTGTAATCGCTTTGGAAAACAGTGTGGAGGTTCTTCAAAAAATTAAAAATAGAGGGGCGCCTGGTTGGCTCAGTTGGTTAAGCAACTGCCTTTGGCTCAGGTCATGATCCCAGAGACCCGGGATCAAGTCCCACATCGGGCTCCCTGCTCGGCGGGAGGCCTGCTTCTCCCTCTCTCACTCCCCCTGCTTGCGTTCCCTCTCTGGCTGTGTTTCTCTCTGTCAAATAAATAAAATCTTAAAAAAAAATTAATAATAGAACTACCTGCAATTGCACTACCCTAAAGCTACAGATTAGTGAAAAGAAGGGCCATATGTACCTCAATGTTCATAGCAGCAATGGCCACAATCGCCAAACTGTGGAAAGAGCCAAGGTGCCCTTCAACAGATGAATGGATAAAGAAGATGTGGTACATATATATTATGAAATACTACATCTCCATCAGAAAGGATGAATATCCAACCTTTGTAGCAACATGGACTGGATTGGAAGAGATTATACTGAGTGAAATAAGCCAAGTAGAGAAAGTCAAGTATCACATGGTTTCATAAGGGGTAATGTAGAGGACAGTAGGAGAAGGAAAGTAAATGGGAAGTAGGGTAATTTAGGGAGAGAAACGAAACATGAGAGACTTTGGACACAGAAACAAACTGAGGGACTTGGAGGGAGGGGGTGGGGGGATGGGAGAGCCTGGTGGTGGGTACTGAGGGCACCTATTGCATGGAGCACTGGGTGTGGGGTATGGGCAATGAATCTTGGAACACTGAAAAAATAAAAAAGATAAAATAAAATAAATTTTAAAAAGAGTATTTACACTTGTTTACGACTACATGTAAGGACTTATAATACACTCTTGCTTCAAGCATTACATATTGATCTCTTTTTCTCTTACTTAGTATAACTTGGTCATTTTCCAGATCAGTACATAGAGGTGTTCCTCTTCTTTGTAGTAGACACCTAGTGTTTCCTTGAATAAATGTAGTACCATTTATAATGTCATGAGCAAGATAAGATGGCGCCCTTGCTCTGATGGATATTACACACTACCTGGGGGAGGTGTGGAGTTTAAGAAAGGACAGAAATAAACAGAGCAGATGAGTGAGGTGAATGTTAGAGATAACTGCTATGTGAGGGATTAATTAGGTGATGTGATGAAAGCAAACTCAGAAGGAATATTTTGGATTGAGTTTCTCTCTAAGTAATTGATACAAGTTATTTACAAATCTGGCTAATAAACAATGCTCTGATGAGCACCCTTGAAAACAGAGCTTTCTGTGCTTATGTCTTCCATCTGTAGGAAAGAGTCCTAAAAATGGGTTATTTCTCACTTAGCTCTCACTTCTGCTGAGTTTCTCTGCCTTTTTATTCCTCACCAGCCCCCTGCCTGGGCTTTCCTTTAGAATGTGTTTCCTTGTGATGGGTTAAGGCCCAGTTTGTCTGGAAATGGACCTCACTCTGATAAACAGACCCCCACTCAGCTCGCCAGTGCTAAATGTGGGCCTAATGGAGTCATGGATTCAGAGCCCATCAGCAGTGGGATGGGCCTTAGGGTTCCCCTCCCTATGATTTTACAGATAGAGCTCAGGGAGGAGACATGGCCTGCCCAAGCTCATACAAGACATAGGACTAGAACTCAAAGTATGCCTTCTGGCTCATGTCCAGCACAGTGCTCATTACTCCGTGAAAAGTGTTGCTTTCCACTGGGGAGATGACTCCAGAGAAAGTTCAACTTGAGAAAAGCTGTTAACTTTTCTTTCAGCACCAAATGGAGATGCTAAAGCCATGGTTCTTAACCTTGGCTGCCATTGGAATCATCTAGGGAGCTGCTAAAAGTCCCAAAACTCAGGGCCAATTAAGTTAGAATCTGGGGATGAAACTCAAGCAATTGTATTTTTTAAAAAATCCCAGGTGACCTGAGTGTGCAGCCGATATTGGGAACCACTGGACCAAAAAGATTATCTTTCTCTCCAGGCATTTAATCTCAGCCCTGCTGATCCGGATGGCAAAGCGGACCCCTACATTGTGGTCAGGCTTGGACAAACAGAAATCAAAGACCGGGACAAATACATCCCCAAGCAACTGAACCCTATATTTGGAAGGTCAGTGGCCATCTGGGTTGTGACATTCTGTTCTGTGTGTATTTGCTCGTGCTGTGTTTCTGCAGGGGAGCTGGTGTGTATGCGTGTATGTCTGAGTGAATGTGGCAGGAAGTTGAGAGCTGACCTCAGCTTATGGTAATAGCCAATCAAACTAACCTGCATGGAGAAACACTAAATTCTTTACTCGGTCCCTTCATGAATTTCATGGCACCTGAGGATTTTCATGCCCATAGTTTTCCACCAATGATTTTCTTAGATCTCAAATTTAAGAGGCACCTGAATGGCCATCAGATTCAGCCTCCTGCCTTTGCACAGAGAGATTTCCTTTTATAAACAAGGCAAGAGCAGCCCGGAGAGATTTAGAAATTTATTCCCAAGCTCACACAGCTGTGAATAGAGACGAGGCCATACCTTTGGTCTTTTTCTCCTCTCAAAGGGATCTTTCCATCAGACCATTTTGCAGGTGCCCCCTGGAAGAAACGAATTGAATTGCATCCTCTGCTCATTCTTCGTTTTCCTGCAAAGTGTTTCGACACACATTGCATTCGTACCCAAATGGGTAAATGAGATGTTCTCCAGTTCACAGAAGCCCTACTGCCCCCACATGTCTGCTAACAGCCTGTGGCGCACATTTGTATCCCCGCTTGGGTCTGTGCGCCTGATTGCTCCTAATTCCGGAGTCGGGTAAAGGTGGGTTCCATTCTGCCACACAGTAGAAGCTGTGTGACTTTCTGCAGGTGGGTTAACCTCTCTGATGCCAGTTTTTCTACCAAACAGTCGTGATGCTTGATTCTCAGTGGCCTCTAAAAGATTAAATATCCGGCACTTAGCACCTTGTCTACATGAGCATGTAGCTGACACTCAGAATACAGTCGCTTCCTCCGTCTCCCCTGGGCTAATCATTTTAGCAATGGCTACGTCCTAACTCTATTTAATTTCTTTTTTTCTGGAGTAGCAAAGGAGTGAGAGCAACTCTCCATTAGCCTCATTTAAATTCATTTACACGTTTGTGATCACTGTGGACCCTCTGACATTTGATCAGAATGAACCTCTTAGCACTTTATTGCTCCAGACGAAATGAGGCCATGAATGATCTTGCCTGTTCTGATTAATGAGAATGATTAAAACAATGGTGCCAGGGAGGCTTATCCTTGCTTCCCTGATCCAGAAATGACCTTTATTATTACCAGCTATTTATGTAACCAGCACTTCACTTTGCTAAGTACTTTGTACTCACTTTTTTATTAGACCCTCCCAGCAGAGCACCATGAGTTTGACTGGTTTTATTACCTGGTTTATGGCTATGGTAAACAAAAGAAGAGGATGATGGGATATTCCCACCCCCCTCTGGCTTCGTGGAGCCGCTACCAGCGGCCCTCCCTGTGTAGATGTTTTCTTCGATGTGTTTTTCATTGTTCCTCAGGGATAGAATTTGCTGGCCCAATCCTGCATGTTCCAGCAGACAAGGTAGAGGGCTCCTGTCCCTGACCTGGGGTCTGGGGAATCCCTCTTTGCGACCTCACGGTATGAGGATGTTATAGGCTCCACCTCCCCACCCTGATGCCTGGCGCCTGGCCTGCTTTCCTTTCCTTCATAGCTTCCGACATAGCTTGATGCGTTTCTGTGTTTATTGGCTGTCTTTCATCCCCTCACAAGAAGGTAAGCTCCATCTGAACAGGGACTTGGTCAGTCCCTCCAATGCTGCATCCCCAGAACAGGGCCCGGCACAGAGCAGATGGATGCTCAGCAAGTGTGTGGAGAGTGAACGAGTGAATGGATGGAGGGACAAACCTTCAGTCAGTTTCCAGTCAGAATTTACGGGCTCCTGTCACCCTGGCACCCTGCATCATCTTGAGGGGGTACACGTCCACAGACTTTGGCGTTTCCTCATTTTCTTAATTCACAATGCCTGGCATACAGACAGTGTATAATAAGTGTCATATGAACAAACAAATAAATAACAGAATGAATGAACGAACAACTTGGCTCTGAAACTTAGAGGTGCTGAATGTTTCAAATAAGGCTCAGTTTTATCCATTTCATGATGCTTTCTCTGTTTTGTTTTGTTTTGTTTTGTTTTGTTTTGTTTTTTAAATGATCTCTATGCCCAACATGGGGCTCAATCTCATAATCCCGAGATCAAGAGTTGCACGCTCTACTGACTGAGCCAGCCAGGTGCCCCAATGCCTTCTTTTTTTCTCAATCGCCATTGTATTTAGAGATGGGATCTCACTGACACCCAAACTAGCATAAGCCTAGTTTTTCCCCGGGTGACTGGAAGTCCAACCTGGTTTCTGGTAGTTCTTTTAAAGACAGCTCCAGTGAAAATTCAGGAGAGGTTAATCTGTGAACACTATGCTTAGGAAGTTGGACCAAAGCAACTGGGTTTTCTGTCATTGGTGCCAGGGTGCCTAAGCACAAAATGAGTCCTTCCTTGGTGGCAGCAGCCATGTGATGGACCACCTCAGAGACAGTGGCCGCAGGCTTCCTTGTGAGACACCTCCGGAGTCCCAAGCACAGTCTGGGATCTACAGCGTGGCGCCCCAGGCAAGGCTCTGCCTCCTGATGGAAAACACATGGATGCGCTCCCCACACAGCCGTGTGTCCAGCCTGTTAGGGCCGCCTCAGTCAGTTACAGTCAATGGAGCTGGCGCATCTCGGCTTCCTTCTCTAGGGGAGGCTTCACTGGCGCGGGGCCTGTGCTAGAATTGCTGTCGCTATCCCTGGAGAGTCTGACCACAAGGGCAGCAGCTCAGACAGACCTGCAGACATAGAGGGAAGTCATGGGCCTTCCATTCTCCCTTTCTCTCCACCTCCTCATGGTCCCTTACTCATAGGCCCACCCACTGCACCTGTCCCAGTACAACCAGAGTTGGGAATAACTGGAGAACATTGGTGTGCTTTTTATTTTCTTTTCAAGAAGACACTTCCCTAAATTCACTCAGAATTTACTTCTTTTTTATTTTTCTCTAAGTTTTTATTTAAATTCCATCAAGTTAACATACAGTGCAATATTAGTTTCAGGTATAGATTTTAGTGATTCATCACTTACATACAACCCCCAGTGCTCATTAATACAAGTGCCCTCCTTAATTATGTTCTGTAATGCTCAGCAGCACGGATAATGCATTATCCCAGGAAATCCCACAGCACTGCTTTTCCTTTCAAAACCTTGCACTGGTGTGGTATCACCAGCTCTAAGGAGCTCAGAACTAGGGGGGTCAGGGAAGTGGTACTTACACTAGTTTGGCCTGATTTATGGTCCAGGCAAGTCACTTCTGGTCTCTAGATTTCAGCTTCCTTACTCTAAAATGAAAGGGTTGGATATGGTGATTCCTGAGATCCCTTCCAGTTCAGGGAGACATTCGTTGCTTACTCTCTGCAGGTGAAGCCAGGGCTCCAGCAATGCTGAGATGAAGGAGGCAGGTCTCACCATGGAGGGGCCCCGAATTTTGCAGAGATGGCATTGCAGTTCTGCAATTCTGTTTTCAGGATTTTCCATCTTCAAAAGCTTTTCATTTAAAACAAACTCAATTGACATCCCCCATGAAGCAACAAGGGAGGGGAAGGGCACCAGTTGAATACCTGCAAGCTAGATATGCACTTTGTATAAACAATCTCACATTTAATGGTCATGCCATATTATCAAGAAGCCATATGGTCCCCATTTACACATAAGGAGACTGAGAAGGATGAAATAACTTTCCCAAAGTTTTATACCCAGGAAGTTGCATATTCAAATCCAAAATTGGAAATCAGTTCTGTTCAAGATCAAACCCCCAGGTTTTTCATACTCGTCTTGCTGTTACCCTAGATGAAGACTGTGGGACGTGGTCCATAGAAAGGGAGATTATTGGCTACTGGAAACTGACAGCAGAATTGGAAATGGAATCTCAATGCATCATTAAAGCAAATAAATATCTACCAAGTATTCACCGAGTTGCTGAACGTTTAGTGAGTTCCTATGAACCGCAGGCTAGCTAGAAGCAGACCAGGGAGATGTTCCCTGTGTAGCCAGATGTTGTAGACTCTTAATGCCTTGATTTGGACCACAGGTCGTTTGAGATCCAGGCCACATTCCCAAAGGACTCCCTGCTCTCCATCCTGATCTATGACCATGACCTGATCGGGACAGATGACCTAATTGGAGAGACCAAGATTGACCTGGAGAACCGTTTCTACAGCAGACACCGAGCCATCTGTGGCTTGCAG
Organism: Spilogale gracilis; assembly: GCA_004023965.1. Taxonomy (NCBI): domain Eukaryota; kingdom Metazoa; phylum Chordata; class Mammalia; order Carnivora; family Mephitidae; genus Spilogale; species Spilogale gracilis. Next base: position 70,808 of record PITA01002483.1, read on the forward strand.
AGCCAGTACGAGATGTAAGTTCCCCCTGGGAGCGGGGAGCACTGCTGGGCCAGCCAGAGCTCAGCCGGGATGTCTCGGAGGGGTTCCAGGTCAGCAGGGCTGTTTGGGGAAACTGTTCACGGTACTTGCGGGTGGTTGGGGCTGGGAAGACACTGATTTAGAAGCCAGGTCAGGTTCTTCAAGAGTCAAGAGCAGAGTTAACATGTTCACTTAAAGGGCTAGGTTGGGTGGGCAGAATTTCCTGGTGAAGAGTGATGTTAGAAGAATGATTAATAGTACACAAATGCTAATATCCCAGTTAATTATAGTGAACACTCATGTGTACTTATGATATACCAGATACTCTACCTCATTCACTTTTCTCAAAACCCATTGAGGTGTTATCCTCATCTTACAAAGAGGGAGGAAAGGACTGGATTTCATTCTTTACAATGATTTTGAATTCTGTTTCACCAAAAAAAAAAAAATTGAAGATTTTGTTTATGTATTTGAAAGAGAGAGAGTGCACACATGAGCAGGGAGAGGGAGAGGGAGAAGCAGACTCCCCACTGAGCAGGGAACCTCATGTAGGGCTCAATTCCAAGACCCCGAGATTATGACCTGAGCCAAAAGCAGAGATTTAACTGATTGAGCTACCCAGACACCCCTCTGCTTCATTTTAAAATATAGACTACTAGCTTTATTTTTTTAATGTGTTTTATCTGCTATCTTAAGAAAACAATAAAAATCTTTAGAATTTCAACCAGGAAAAATTAAAAAAAAATTAATTAGATTTCCATAGTATAATTTTAAAAATGCTTTTCTTGAATATAAAATATTCTATATTCATTGCAGAAAATTGAGAAAATACAGGAAGTACAAAATTATGCTCAAATTATTCTACCCAGACATAACTTATATAAAAAATACTTAATTATTTCCTTTTAGTGTTTTCTCTGTGCTGTGTTCCCTTGAAGTTGGCCTCACACTATCCATGTCATTTTGTAAGCTGCTTCTTGAAACTACCCCTTGGTCTTAAGCATTCTGTAGTATCTTTAAGTATTTTTTGAGATCATTATTTTGATAGCCTAGAAATCCAGTTTGGTTTTAGGGACTCTTGTGAATGTGCAAGCCCCCTAAGGTGTTTATAGCCTGAAGTAACAGAGAAGGTGCCATTCAGAGAATGTATGAGTTGTTCTTACTCTGAAGTCAGGGAGGGAAGCCACGGGCAAAGATGGCACCTCTTCTGTTCAGAAGAATTTCCTGACAGTGGAACCATGAGGGAGCAGGACAGTTTAGTCAAGGGAGTTGCACTTTGTTTAGTAATTTTTTAAAACAGATGAGAGAAAACAAGCAAGCAAACAAAACCAAAACAAAAACTAGAGCACCTATTTCTGGGGAAGCCTGTGTGTGTGTGTTTCTGAGCATGGCTTGGATGAACTTTTTAGGGTCCTCACGTCTCTGGCACAATGTAGGAACACTGCTTTAGAGTTATGTTTTGATTTATTTAAGTACTCAAATAAGTTAAATTCTGGTGAATCCCATGTCCCAATGAGCAGAGAAATCCAAGCATGTCTTGGGCATGGCTCATAGGGAGCATTTCATTGCAGCTTAATATTTTTTAACCAAACGGCTGGTGTTTAAGGGAAGAGGGGGTTGGAAAGATTTAGAAACTAACCACTAGGAAGATCACTGATTAGAGAAACAGCACATCTAGACTCTCCACCTGTGACGTGAGTCTCCAATATGATTTTGGTCAGGGAGGAGAGGGGAGGACAGAAGCAGGCTTTCCTCTTAGAAGAAGTAGCAGTCAGATGGTTCTTCTGCAAGGGACAGAACCAACAGAAAGCAGACGGTTGGCTGCCAAAGACTGAGGGAGGTGGGGGGCAAGGAGCAACCACTTAATGGGTACACAGTTTTTTGAGGGGGTGGTGAACAATTTTTGGAACTAGATAGAGGTAGTGATTGTACAACATTATGAATGTAGGTACATGCCATTAAATTGATTCATTTTATGAATGAAATTCATTCATGTGACTGTCACTTCAATTTTTGTTTTAAGGTACATTTCTTTAAAACACACACACACACACACACACACACAGATTGAGAGAGAGAGAGAGAGAGAGAGAGAGAGAGAACAGCTATCAGCAAAGGAGTTTTAAGTCAAGCTACTCAGAAGTCTTGCCTTTCATTCAAGCATACAGATGCAGAGATATTAACCAGAAAAGAGAGAAAACAAAACAAAAAACATTATCCCCAAGTGCATAGAATGGTAAGAAGTCTGAAGGAAAGCACTGATTATACTTAGGTGGTCCTTTTAATAACTGCTTTAAGTGCGCCCTCCTAGGAGAAGGCAGGCCTCACCCTATCCAATCTTCCCCCCTCTTTCCAGAGAAGGATACAACGCCTGGAGAGACACATCCAAACCCACCGAAATCCTCACAAAGCTCTGCAAAGACAACAAGTTGGACGGACCCTACTTTCGTCCTGGAAAAATACAGATAGGAAATCAGGTCTTTTCTGGAAAAACAGTCTTTACAGAGGAGGACACTGGTAACTCCCACGCTGTACTCTGTTGATGTTGCTCTTCTTTTGAAAAAGCCTGCTTCTGGTGGTGTTGGTGCCTGGGGAGAAGTTTGTTGTGAAGTAGTCATGCTCCTGGTAGAAAGTCTGGAAAAGAAAGGAGGATAATGAAAATCACTCAGAAGCCCCAAATTCAGAGCTAAGCATGCTGCTTGCTGGTATATCTCTGCACAGTGTGTGTGTGTGTGTGTGTGAGATATTTTTACAGAATTGGAAGTGTGCCACATATAGTTTTGTATCCTGCCTTTTCTGTTTCCAATAGATTATGACAATTTTCTTTGTTCTTTGAGACTGTCATGGATAATACTCCTGTTTATGGTTGTGTCAGTTATTTTCATTGTGTCCTTTGTTTTTTTAGTGACACCATGACATGGTGAGCTTCCTTGTACATATTTTTGCACATTTCTGATACTTCTATAGTGTATATCATAAAAATGGGATTGTTGTGTTGGAATGTAGGTAGTAACCTTAAAATGAGTATTATATAAAATAAATGATTTACAGGACACATCCCAAATTACCCCCACAAATATTATACCAACAGCTCTCTTCTTTCAGTACTGAGAAGCATATTTTCCATATAGGGATCGTGGGACATACCAGAAAGATCCCGAGGGGCTTTCATAAATTCAGGATGAGAAAAAGGCCACCTTTACTTTATTTTCATAATACAGAATAATCCTTGTAATGTTCTTCCCATCCTTTTGATGCAAATCAGTAGGTGTCAGGGTACACATGTACAGAACATAGGTTCAGAACTTCTGATACAAAGACCTATCACTGGATGTTTTCACCCTGTAATGTTGATCCCGTAACTTTGACACCGAAATTTCTTTCTACCTTGTCATTTTGACCCCAAGAACCTCTCAAAGGTTTTTGCATGCAGAGTAATTGGCATTTAAATAGTTTATTAATGACATATTAATGAATTTCTCTTGAAAAAAAATTTTTTTTCACAGTATGCTCCATTAGGCCAATTTAATTCCTTTGTCAGTACTCTACATTTTATGATGAAACCATTTTTTTTTTTTTGGCCACCAAGAATCTGAAATGATGTTCATTTCAGTTCATCAAGAACTGATTAAATTTTATGACAAAATATTTAGTTCACTGATTATGTGTTCATCCCCATTGACTTCTACTGATTGTAATTATTGCTATTGGGAGATTGTGTGTGTTGGGGGGAGGGGTTCAAAACTGAACTCGACATCCCTATGTCAAGTTTGACCTTTCTAAACTTTATCAAAAAGATTTGATTTGATTTTTTCAATAATTTTTGTGTTATTTTTACAAGTACTTTTTCTACCAATAGTTTTTGTTATGTATTGCCTTCTTGAGTAAGATGACAGATCTGAAAACCTTCCCTATGAGCCAGTGTGTATGTGGGACGGAAGAACAATGAGGAAAGATAAGACCTCCATGAGCAAATACTGTGTGGATTCCACCACGTCCTTCAGGACCACCCAGATCCACTTGGCCCTCTCACACTATGGTCTTAGCAACAGTCTTGCATCTTCAAGAAATATACCCTTTCCAGTACCTCAAAGCCAAGCTTGCTGTTTACAGGCTCTAGAGGGATCTGATTCAAGGGGCAAATGGAGCCCCAGACTCTGAGACCTTGACTGCTCTCTGGTCATCATGTCAACCTGCGTCACTTCCCACTCTCTAAACCTCCTGTCTCTTTCCCTTCCCTCCACGCCACCCCCACCTCTTTCTACTCTCCTTTTGTCCTTTTTCTCTTTTGCACTTTTCCTCTCTCCCTATGCCTCAGTACATGTGAATTTAACCTTTAAGGGATGTTTAAAAGTGCACCTGACAGCCTGTCACTATTCCACTAGGGGAACCTATATCTGACAAATGTCTTTATTTTTCTTCCTTCTGTGCAGATGAGACAGTGGAGTCTTATGAGCACCTGGCCCTCAGGGTTTTACACTCATGGGAGGATATCCCAGAGGTTGGATGTAAGCTGGTTCCTGAGCACATAGAAACTCGGCCACTGTACCACAAGGACAAGCCAGGAATGGAGCAGGTAGTAGCCACGATGGCCATGACCCCAAAAGCAGTGTTCATCCCCCCCAGGGAATAGAACTTTATCCCTAAAAGTTATTCTTGCATGCCCTAAGGTAACGGTTCTCAACCAGGGACAGATTGGCCTCCCTGTCTCAGGCTTCGGCAATGCCTGGAAATGTTTTCAGTAGTCTCAAGTGGGTGAGGGGGGGCCACTGGCATCTAGTGGGTAGAGTAGCCAGAGGTGCAACCAAACACCCTGTACCGCAGAGCCAGCCTCCCACAACAGAGAATGATGCAGCCCCCAATGTCAACATGCTGTGCTTGAGAAATTCCACCCTCAAGTCAGAGTCGGACTTAGTGCTTTTTGCCTTTTAGTGGATTTTATTTACTTATTCGACAAAGAGAAAGAAAGTATAAGCAGGGGAAGCAGCAGAGAGAGAGGGAGACATGGGCTCTCTACGGAGCAAGGAACCTGATGCAAGACTTGATCCCAAGACCATGGGATCATGACCTGAGCCGAAGGCAGACACTGAACCTACTCAACCACCCAGGCATTCCAAGTTATCACACTCTTTTGAAAGAACACTGATATTTGAGAAACTTCAAAATCCATCTGACATGCCCAAGACATTGTCCAAAATCTGTCAGTAACCCCACAGTCTAGTAGTTTTCCCAGGGAAGTAGTAGATGGTGACTTATTTTAAAGAACTGACTCAAGAAACCTGTGTGGGAAAAATAACCAGAGGTCTAGGTTATAAGTTAGAAGTGAAGAAAAGATCAACTTTATTAAGAACCTTCTATGGGGTACCTGTGTGGCTCAGTTGGTTAAGTAACTGCCTTCAGCTCAGGTCATGATCCCAGAGACCTGGGATCAAGTCCCACTTTAGGCTCCCTGCTCAGCGGAAAGCCTGCTTCTCCCTCTCTTACTCCCCCTGCTGTGTTCCCTCTAGCTGTGTTGTTCTCTGTCAAATAAATAAATAAATAAAATCTTAAAAAAAAAGAACCTTCTTGATATATACTTATTAATTATACATACATAAATTAATACATACTTAAATACTAGGTCCTTTACATAAATTATCTCACTTAGGATGATCATAGATTTGTTTATCCAAATGATGGCCATTATGAGAGTAAAAGAGGCTGCTATTAATAATTAAGCTGGTACAAGGGATACCACTAGGATTTTCCTAGACAAATAGCGGTGTGTGTCCCCTTACCTTACTCCCTAATATAGCCTCATGGTATACTTATTATGATCCTTGCTTTGAAGATGAAGAAATTGAGGTTCACAGAGTTTAAGTAACTTGCTCAAAGTCACTCAGCTGGGATTTCACTCAGAAGTTTGAGTTGTAGTCCTGCCCCAGCCCTGGACTCATTCACTGTGTCACTTGGGCTTAACACGTGAGCTTGACTCCAATGGGCAGGAACATCCCCACTGCCATCTCAGCGGTGTTGGGATATAAAATTAGTGATAGCATGTGTGGGAGAGTGTCTTGAAAGGATAGCTTTATCAGATGTAGAAGCCTATGACTGGTTCCTGAAATTTACTACCAGATGTTTAAAAACTTTAGGTTATTGGTATCCTTCATTTTAGCATGTGGCTTTTTGGTTACAAGTGAATGTTAATATCTCTTTAGAAACTCTAGGCTTGGGGCGCCTGGGTGGCTCAGTTGGTTGGGCGACTGCCTTCGGCTCAGGTCTTGATCCTGGAGACCCGGGATCGAGCCCCACATTGGGCTCCCTGCTCTGCAGGAAGTCTGCTTCTTCCTCTCTCACCCCCCTTCTTGTGTTCCCTCTCTGGCTGTGTTTCTCTCTGTCAAAAAAAAGAAACTATAGGCTTGTAATCCCCCACTAATTGGTTCTTCTCTTCTCAAATGTTAAGCTCTTTGTTTAAATTGTCCCTTCCCTGGGAGAGCCCTTTTATTTTGTAGCCAAAGCCCCTCCTTCACTCAAATCCTACAGATCCTCCCTGCTCTGGTTGGGAACCCTGCTTCCTTCATACAAAATCTCTGCTGACCATCCCAGGCCTTGCTCACCTTCTGGTCTGAGCTGATGGCATACTTAGAATGTACACAATAGAGCTGGGCCTTCTCCCCACGTGGGCACTCAGATCCCTTGCAACAGGTTCAGTTCTGATGTATGGAGTCCAAAGAAATGGATGGGAGGCCTTATTTTGCCACTAATTAGCCACAAGATTCATATAATTCCTTTGGCTGGTCTAAGCCTTCATTTCTTTCGATGCGTACCACAGAAAAATAGCTGGGCTAAGCAATTATGGAGATAATGATGTTAAAGTGCATTGAAAACAATGAGGCATGATACTTCTAACTGAAGTATTAATCTTTTTAATCCTTTGAAGTTTATAGAAAGAGCAGAGTCAGTAGACCAGGGTTGAATTCAGACTCTGCTACATATTTTCTGTGTAAGCATGGGCAAGATGTTTTCTCATCTGTCAGGTAACAATAATAACATCCATCCCTTGGGGGTATTGGGAGACTGGACATGATGTTTTTTCAAGTACATAACACGGTGTCTACCACATAGCAGGTGCTCACTAAGGGTTTGCTTGCCTTCCATATGTTCTGACTAATTCGTAATAAAAATGTAGGTTCTGTCTTTGTCAACAAATATATTAAGCATGTGTAATAAGAATAATAGCCATATGATAAGATATGCAATGGTATATAGCTAATATCCATTTCCAGTAAAGGGATCTGTTAAAACCATGAATGGTCAGTTGCCCATGTGATAGCCCACCAAAGTTTAAAGGAGATGTCTTTTCTTAACCAGGGCCGCCTACAGATGTGGGTGGACATGTTTCCCAAAGATATGCCTCCCCCTGGACCTCCTGTTGACATTTCACCAAGGCAGCCGAAAGGGTAAGTCAGCTGCAGCCTTAGCTTCAGGGGAAGAGACCATGGTAGCCAACTAAAAGATCTTGATGTTTAATCAATTACAATGATTGTTGTAATTGTAACATCCATTACATGGATCAGTTGACACCTGATAATCATATCTCATTTTCCATCTGGCCATTTACCACAGGGGCGAGCAACAGTCATTATAGCAGTGGTGATGGTTGTAAATGTAGGGGCTGCTGTGCTTCGGCATTCTGCAACATTCTGAAAAATGCCAGCTAATGGAAGCAATTTCTTCCCAGACAACTTCATGTCCTTGGTGATTCCAGCAGGACACTTGATTTTGATGCAACCAAGATCTTAAGTGTTGATATTTTTGAACTTGGTAAAGTTGAGGAAGCCTACTGACTCACAGCAATACCAGAGTCCCATACATACTGGGTGTCTCCACTTTCAAGGTCTTCCACCTAATGCTGTCTTCCTTCATCCCAGGTATGAATTGAGAGTAACCATCTGGAACACTGAAGATGTCATTTTAGAGGATGAGAATATCTTCACAGGACAGAAATCAAGTGATATTTATGTTAAAGGGTAAGGTCACCAAGAAATTCCATGCCCTCTTTTCTTCCCCTCCTCCTCTTTAACCCCTAACTGAAGCCACGCCTCATGGAAGGTACTCCACCCACCTCCCTCAGAAGGAGTACATCTTACTCACTTGGGAGATAAGGTCACTTCCTTTGTCAAATATTATTTGGTCATTTTGCTAGAAATATTAACTTATGAAAACATTTTTGTGAGAAAATTTTATTATATAAACATCTCTTTCGGTTAAATGTTGGATACCTAAACTTACTGAGTGGCATTCAAAATACCTTTACATCTGAAGCAAGTGGAGAGATGTAATGCAACTGATGAGAGAGTCAGTGTTGGGAAGGTTGGAGACTAACACAGAAGCTTCAAGTTGCACCTTGCTCTTCGCTAGCTCTACCGATGGGAAAGATGCCAACCTAGGACTCAGGAAACTATACATTCTCTCTCTTTCTCTTCCTCTCTCCCTCTCCCTCTCTCTCATCTTGGCTGTAACACAAATGCTTTCCTTTGAACCCTTAGTCATGGAGGCAGAAGAGGTGGTAGAGAATCAGAAGCAAAATTGATTCACACATGTCCCTTGGGATAAAACCTATCTCAGAAGTAGTAAACTCATCTCAGCTTCCTTTTAGTATATCTTTGCCTTCCCCAAACAAGAAACCTTCTTCATTGGCTCTATTTCTAGTATGCTATTGAGTCCTGTCCATCTGGCTTCCCAAATAGTCATCAGCACTGTCCATTTCCATCTTTACCACACTCCCACCATACTATTTCCCTCCATCATTTCTTGCTGAGGCCACTGAAGTATCATGTGGATTGGTCTGTCTGTACTTTTGCCTCCTATAACTTACTCTCTATGTTGAATTGTAGGTTATCTTTTCAAAGCACAATCTGATCAAATCAGTCCTATACTGAACTCTTTAATGATATCCTATTTTCTCTGGATAAAGATTCAGATCCCTGATATGCCCTGTAATATCCCATCTGAGTAGGCCCTCCTATCTCTCCAGGCCCATCTAAGTCTTCCTTGCTCTGTGCTCTCTAGTTATGCTGAGCTTTCCCCCTCATTAGAGAGTGTGCTCTCATACCACAGAGCCCTTGCACATCTCTTGCTGGTGACTTCTGCCGCCATCCCTTCACCTCTCCACCCTCTTCCCTTTGTGGCTGTAGCTGTGTGAAGGCGAGGGCCATTTCTATGTTTTCCCATTACTCCTCTAGCAACTAGCTAACTCCTTGCCTCATTAAAGATACCACATATATATTGGTCAGCAAGCACCATCTCTACCTAAATAATTGCATCCATGCTGAGTGGTACCACTCCTCTGGGATGAGGAAGGTCTTGATATTTCCCTGACTTGTGGGGAAGGCATGTCTGCTTTCAAAAGGCAAGTGGTTTGTAATTATCAATTAGCTTGAATTAAAAGCACTTATTTTCTCAGTAATTCACTAGGGATAAAGTACTAGTGGAAAATGTATTAATGGTAGTGTTGTCTATACTGGGGATGGAGGAGGAAGACCAGATCAGAGGAAATATGTAACTTGGAGTACACAAAGCACCAAGCACCCTATAGCTATTACCTCTTGTAATTCTTCAGAGGAGCTGTGTATTGAACTATGAACAGAGTAATGTCCTTGCTCCCATTTTCCAGATGAAACAGAGGCCCGGGGGTTGGACACCTTATCCAGGGCTTTCCAGGTAGTAATGGCAGAACCAGGAGTAGAATTCAGTTGGATGCAGTCAGGCTTCTACCCTCCATCCCTTGTTGATGTAGGCCTGCTGGGTTTTTGAGGCCCAGAACCAAAGAGGAGGAAGCCAATCACAGCCTGATACCACCAGTCTAAACCAGGACAATGACAGAGGCCCACCGGGGCAGTGCGTGCAGAGATGGGACCCTCACAGGAGGCCTCGAGGGGAGAGAAAACCCCAATTACACTTTCCCATCACATTTTCTGAGTCTTCCCTTTTTACTGCATGGGTCTGTAGGGTCACCCCAGAACAACAAAAGACATCTCCTGAACCTGCCTTAGAATGAGAGTCTCATTTCTCTTTCAGACCCTTTAACTCCAATGTCTCTCTTTCAGAGTCAGTGGAAACTTCTATCTGAATCGAACTATATCATAATTTAAAAAGTACGATCTGTGACCACATTGAAACTACTTAAATCACTCTTGATAATACTGGTGCCGGAATAATGTTTCAGGAACTCAGGGTGTGTAATCCTTTTCCTATCCCAATTCAGGTGGATAAAGGGTCTGGAGGATGAGAAGCAGGAGACCGACGTGCATTACAACTCCCTGACTGGCGAGGGGAACTTCAACTGGCGCTTCCTGTTTCCATTTCAGTATCTCCCAGCTGAGAAGCAAATGGTCATCTCTAAGAGGGAGAGCATCTTTTCCCTAGAGAAGATGGAGTGCAAGATACCCGTCGTGCTGGTGCTCCAGGTCTGGGATTTTGAAAGGCTGTCCTCGGATGACTTTCTGGGTAAGCCAGTAGCTTCATAAAGTTCACATTAATCTTAAGGGTTTTGTCCCGGTTTTTGGAGAGCTTGGTTTGATTTAGCTACAAGGATAACAATTTCAGTGGTATTTATGATAGCAAAAAATTAGAAACCTCCAAATAGCCATTATTAGGGGATTGGCTGAAAAAGTCATGGTGCATCCTTATAGTGGAAGATACGCTTTCTTTGCTCTTCCACTAAGAAGATGTTAAATTTTGAGCAAGTTACTAGTCCCCTCTGTACCTCAGTTTCCTTCATTATAAAATGGAGATAATAATATTAAATACCTCTGAGAGTATTTGGAGCTCTAAATTTGAAATACAGCTTCAAATCTAATATAATGTAAAAATATAATATAACTTAATGACATTAAATGCAAATTTAATATAAAATTATTATAGTTAATATAATTTAATGTAAAATTAATATAATTTAATATAAAAGTCAATTTAATTTAATAATTTTAAAATACAATTTAAAAACACATATAGTAAGCACTCAGTAAGTGATAATCCTGCAGCCATTAAAAATACTTGACTATTGAGTGAGTGGGATAGTTGTACAGGATGTAGTAAGTGAAAAAAGAATGGAGGAAAACAATCTTCTTTCTGCCAAACACAAGTGTGTATGTATCAGAGACGAGATAGTCAGAGACCGGCAAAGAAACAAGGACTGGCGTGGGAGAAGAACAATTCTGTAGAGCAGTGATCAACTTTTGGGGGATGGAATTATGGAACATTTTTCTATTAATTTCTGGTTTATGTACATGCTCTAAGAGCTCTCAGTTAACAAATGTTCTGTAATAGGAAAATGTTATTAAAGAGAGAAAGATAAAATTCTCTTGTAGTATTATCTTATTTTCCATAATATTCACTCATTGAAAATACTTTGTTGAGAGCCACTAAGGTCTTGGACAGTAGCTATAAAGTCAGTAAGACTTAGTCCTCCACCTGGAGGAGTTTAGTGGACTCAGAGGGAGGTGAGTTGGGGAGGAGGTTCTCTTTGGTGGATTCATGCCAAGGCAGAGGAAAGCTGAGAGGACAGGCATATAATACCCATGTACTCTGGAAGTAGACAAGATGTCCAGCAGTGATGATACCCCAAACTGAGGCTTGGAAGCTATTTATTGTAGTTCTGCCCTGTCCTCTACCTGCTACTAAATCGGGTGCCTTGAGGGCACCAAACATGTCTTGGTAATATCTGTATCCCCCAAACCTAGTACATGCTAGTGATCCAATGTGGTGCTGGTTGAACGACCAGTGAGTGAATGAATGAATGAATGAATGAACAGGTGGGTGAATGATCGGTGGTGATGGATATTAAAGCCCTTCCATAACTATCAAAGTCATCTCTTCACAGGGTCCCTGGAAATGAACCTCAATAGTTTCCCTCGAGCAGCCAAGTCGGCCAAAGCCTGTGATCTCTCCAAGTTTGAAAATGCGAGTGAGGAGAGCAAGATCTCCATATTCCAGCAAAAGCGTGTGCGGGGCTGGTGGCCTTTTGCTAAAAGCAAGGAGCTCACAGTAAGTGGAAGCTCCAAGAGACAGGGTTGTGGGGAGACGGGTCATCATGCTCTTTAAATGAATCATTTTGTAAACGTCAAGTGCCTTGAAGTGACACAGAGCATTTTAGGGCAAAGTTTTTACTGAGAGGCAAGAATTTTCAAAACTTTATAAATGCATTAAGCTTCTATATTTCAGCATACTTGATTTAATAGCTATGTCAGGGTGGTTTTCTAACCTCTTAGTTTGAATTTATGCTCCTGGGATTAATTTTTTTCAACATTTCTTGAAATTATGCATTAAGTCTTAACTAATGTTCAATTTCAATGGAAAAAAACTCATCCCTTCACCCTCAAAAGCAGGACTCAATTTTAAAAACGATCCAGACTTTTAAAACTTCCTTGAGAGGGTAGCAGCAGAGAGAGCCGTTTCCCCTTTGCCCTGCATTGTGAGCCTGGCCCATACTATGTGGCACATGTTGTGGTCACTGAATCCTTTTACAAATATGGGGAAGGAAGTTCTGCAGCCTTCTTAGTGCCCCTCCATAAGGGAGGGCAGATGACCCATGTGACGGGCAGGGTTGGGAAATGGGAGTGCATTGGTGACCCCATTCCATGCCGGTGCCTCCTCCTGGGGGAGAGATGCTCTCCCCTCTGCTCCTGTGCCCAGTGACAATAGCATACCTGGGTTGGAATCTTCTGGTCACACCTGGTTCTCTCTTGCTGCTGTAGGGGCCCAGTGTGTGTGAGGCAAGGATTCTGTTTGCACCTGACTGGCCTGACTCCATGGCATCTAATTTTATTATATTTTCTAGAAGGTTTTCTCTTCCTGCCATTCTTAGTCGAATCTCTGATGGGTGAGGTTGGGTCGAGAGAATGAGGCCACAGGCCTCACGGGCTTAGCCCAAAACAGATGTTCAGTCAGTGAATTGATTGATGAATGGGTGAATTCAGCAATGAAGTCAGCATGGCCTCTACCCTCAATCAGCTCAGGTCTAGTGAGAAGGGCAGATGTGTCTACAACCCAGTTGTGCATGCCATAGTCAATGTATAAATGACACAGGGAAAGAAAGGAGAGGAGGGAGGGACCTAATTCCCTCTGAGGATGTTGAGGAGTCAAGGAGAGCAGAACGTCAATTTTTCAAGAACAAAGACTGATGAAAGGCATTTTCTAGATGAAGAAGAGGGTGCTTATCTACCTTGAGTAGAGCAACACGAGGAACACAGGATGGAGGCATGAAGCATCCCTGTGTGGAAGGCTGATTGCCCGCTGGTCAGAGTTGTCAGAGTGCAGCACGAGGTTGAGGACATAGGGACTGCCAAATCCCCAAATCCAATTCATGTCTTTTGATATAATCCCTATTTCTGTAAAATCATCAATAGTAATTATGTATACATGATTACATAATGGCCATGATCATAATTTATTACCTTTTTATAGCCCTTTAGAGTTTGTAAAATATGTTCAGACTTCTATTATTTCATTTGATCCTAGTTGAGTCTTTATTTTCTGTCATTTATTTCTTTCTTCATTTCATGCAACATCTATTTATTGAGAACCTGTTAAATGATAGGTCTTGGGAATAAAATACGAGTAATAACAGACACGGGCCTGTGCCAGTATGGAGTTTCCTTACAGTCCAACATCAAAGACAGACAGACACATGTAGAAGAGTTTGGATTCTATCCTTAGAGCAATGGGGAGCCACTGAATGGTCTCTAGCATGGAGATCAGGGGATCTGACTCACACAGGAAACACAAACCCTCATTACTTATGTGGACAATGGGAGGGAGAAGGTCACAATTGGGGGAGGGGAAGAACTAGGTAGATCTGTAGGAAGAAAATGATAAAAATGTGCCTGAAACATAAACCCAAGGAAGAGTCTTTTTAAAAGAAGGACATGGGTCACTGTGTCAGATAGATGACCCTGCATGGTCATATAAGAAGCAGAGGATTTAGCAGCATGGAGGTCACTGGTGACCTTTTGAAAAGTAGTGCTGTAAAGACTCAGAGCAGCACTGTTCATAATAGCCCAGAAGTGGAAGCATCCACATGTCCATCAACTCATAAATGAATAAACAGAAGATGTTATATCCATACGATGGATTATAAAGAAGGAATAAAGTGGTGATACAGGCTCCAACATGGATGGACCTTGAAAACATTCAAGTGAAAGAAGCCAGTCATGGGACGCTGGGTGGCTCAGCCAGTTAAGTAACTGCCTTCAGCTCATGTCACGATCTCAGGGTCCTGGGACTGAGCCCCATATCAGGTTCCTTGCTCAGCAGGGAGCCTGGTTCTCCCTCTACCTGCCTCTCCCCCCATTTGTTCTCTCTCTCTCTCTGACAAACAAAATTTGAGAGAGAGAGAGAGAGGAAGAGAGAGAGAGAGAGAAGAAAGATGGAAGGAAGGAAGGAGAGAGAGAGAGTGAGAGAGAGAGAGAAAGAGAGAAAGAGAGAAAGAAAGAAAGAAAGAAAGAAAGAAAGAAAGAAAGAAAGAAAGAAAGAAAGAAAGAATCCAGTCACAAAAGACCATATACTATATGATTCCATGGACAGGAAATGTCCAGAATAGGCAACTCCCTGGAATGTAGATTGGTGGTTGCCAGGGCTGGAGGGAAGGGGGATGGGGAGTGACTGCTACCAGTACAGGATTTCTTTCTAGAGTGATAAAAACGTTCTGGAATTAGACAGTGCCGACAACTGTACAACTTTGTGAATATACTAAAATCTATTTATTGTGCACTTTCAAAAATGAACTTTACAGTATGGGGATTATATCTCAATATTTAAAAAGCATTGTTGGGGGAATGGTGACAACAGACATAGACTAGCATGTGCCGTGGAGCAAGTGGGGAATAAGTTAGCAGAGACAGCAGGTGTAGACGCTGAAAGCCTTCACAGTTCTTTCTTCCCCTCTCTCCCTAAAACTGCACCAGCTGTCCTCAGCCACTCTCTTGATTCCCTTCTTCTCTGGGCAATCTCCTCCTTGAGTATTTTGAGACCCTTTTCTGCAGTCACCTCGCCTGGGAAGCCTCCCTGATGCCCTAGGCTGGGTTTGCTTGCCTTCATGCTTCCATCGCTCTTGTGACACTGATTTGTAATTGTATTCATGGCTCTGTTGCTGCGAGAGGCCTGAGTCCAGACAGTGTGCTTTCTCTTTCTGTTCCTTTTAGGAATTTGGAGTGTCTCCCACATAATACATGCCCCTAAATTGTTACTGAACCAGTCAACAATTAAGACATTGATCCTACCACCGAGGAGATTATATGATCTCCTTTTCTTTTTATTCAGTATACTGAACAAATAGTGTTTGAGAACAAACACATCAGCACACATTTTTTTTATTTTCTTTATTTGACAGAAAGAGAGATCACAAATAGGCAGAGAGGCAGACAGAGAAAGAGAGGAAAGCAGGCTCCCTGCTGAGCAGAGAGCCTGATGTGGGACTCGATCCCAGGACCCTGAGATCATGACCTGAGCTGAAGGCAGAGGCTTAACCCTCTGAGCCACTCAGGCGCCCCAGCATGCATTTCTTTAAAAGACTAAGCGTCACTGTAAAAACCAGACAACAACGTGCCAAGGAAATACGAGAGAAGACAGGTAGGTTTTGATGGTGGGAGGTTTCGTGGATCCAGCTAGGTTGTTTGAGGACATGTGGAGAAGGGATAAAGAGGTGTTTAGGCTGAGACAGTACATTTTCCTAGATTGCATTAAGTATTATGTAGTGGTTAAGACCAAAGAATGTAGAAGTAGAAGGTTTGGGTTTGAATCCTGTCCTCTCCTGACTAGCTGTGTGACACGAGGCAAGTAACTTAACCTCTCTATGCTTATGTATAAAATGGGGATTGATTATATATCTATCGTGGGGTTTTAGCAAATTAATGAGTTCATATACATGAAGACTTAGAACCATGAAAAGAAATGAAGACTACGCAAATGCAAACAGGGTGTTTATTCAGAGCTGGCTATGACAAGAGAGTCAGCCACCATCATTCCAGTTTGGTAGAGAGTCAAAGGCAGGGGAGTAGGCAAACTTTAAAATTAAAAAAAAAAGAAAAGAAAAGAAGATTTCAGGTAAGTTCTAATTGGAGGTTGTTGGCAGGCAAAGTAACTGGAAGAGGGTCAGCCTATGTGACTGGTTGAGGGAGAATCCTGGGGGTGGGCCCCCAAATTAGGGAATCCTCCTCAAATAGGCAAGTTGGAACCAGGCACCCACAGAAACTGGGAGGGAGGGGTGCTCTCTCCCTAGATGTTTACACTGCAAAGAGATGGCTCCCAGGTCTTTGGGAAAGGTGAGTCCTGGGTATTAAAGACAAAGGGCTTACCTAGTATTGAAAGGATTTATATGCCCTTCAAAGAGAAACAAAAGGTCTTCCAATTACATTTTCTAAAGTGACAGCTCTTAGAAAAAGGAGAGGGAAATCGCTTCCTTTATTTTCCACAGGGAATGTTAAGCTCCTTGTTTTTGTTTTTTTTGTTGTTGTTGTTACTAAAATTTTTTTTCCAGTGTTGGTTGTTTTTTTTTAAAGATTGTATTTATTTATTTCACAGAGAGAGATCACAAGTAGGCAGAGAGGCAGGCAGAGAGAGAGGAGGAGGCAGGCTCCCTGCTGAGCAGAGAGCCCCGCTGATCCCAGGACCCTGAGATCATGACCTGAGCTGAAGGCAGAGGCTTTAACCCACTGAGCCACCCAAGCGCCCCTAAGCTCCTAGTTTTTAATTTGGTTTTGTCCTCACACATCCAAAAGGGAAAATGAGGATTGTCTTTGCCCGCACCCACCAGCAGTCCCCAAGCCCTGGTTTGGCCTGCAGCAGCGGGGGCATAACCCAGCTGCCCCTTGCGGGGAGCCAGCCCCAGCAACAGTCAGGGTCAGGAGAGTGAGGGAAGGTGTCCGCGCTTTCGAAATGAGGAGCTAGAGCTCAAAGAGTGGTGTAGGGATCTCCTGAAAACAATGTTCTCAGGGCTCTTTATTTATAGCTTGGCATTACATATTTTTCCCGATGGGAACTATAAGATCAAAGAGTTTTCTTAAGTGATGGTTCATTATTTTTACAAATGGAAACTATAAGATCCTTGAGTGACAGCTCATTATTTTCACTATAAGATCCTTGAGTGACAGTTCACTATTTTCACAGATGGAAACTATATGATCAAAGGGGTTTTTTGAGTGATGGTTCACTAATCTCGAGTGACAACAGTGTCTTTGAGGGTCCATACAACAAAACAGATGTACTTCGTTCTATCCTAATTTACGAAACAATTAAAATTATAGGCAGGAGCAGTCCTCAGTTTTATTGACAGTTATATACTTCATGTTTCAACAAATGGCACTTGCAAATCATTATCCCATTAGAGCGTTTTACCTCCCCCAGCAGAGGGAGGTGAATGAGTGGTCATGCAAACAGCGGGTGGCAATGTCTAAACTACTTATGTTAGTCATAGTTTTACTAAGTTTTAAAATAAGTATGTCGTGCACCTACAAACCTACAATTATCGTGCTTCAGAATGTAAGGATTGGCGTAAGAGAATTCAAAACTAAAGAAAGAATTAGCTTGATTATAAATGAAGTAAGAGGAAATAGTGTCAAAGAAATCATAGTAGTTAAACAGACAAGGAACAATGGAAACAAATATTTTTTAGTGTCGATGACCACAACTTTGCAGGGCTCCCTCACTTTGAGGGAGGATCATGGCGCTCCATGCCCTGCAGAGGGAACCCATATGAGCGATCAGACTGTAGGTCTGCGGCAGCCCCTTGTCCCTCCTCTTTCTCTCAAAGGAACCTATAACCACACCAAGGAAGCCAGATTCGTAGTCTTCTCACAGGGTGACCATGAGTTGAAGGAGCTGGAAATCAAGTGGTCTCACGGAAAACATCAGTCAGGACCCTGCCAACTCCAAGTCTCAGTGTCCACGTCTGTTGGACTGGGTGCCCCCCAGGAGCCTTTCCAGTGCAGACACCCACTGTCTCCGAGCTCTCCCACCCCTTTCCTGAAGCCGGCACTGTTCCAGGAACCAGCTGGCCAGCAGGGATTGGGTTATGGCCACTGCCACGCGTCCAGGCATAATTTTAAAGCTACTTCTCTGTATACACAGGCAGTACAATTTAGACATCTGGATCCCGAAACTCCTAGTCTGGAATGTGGCTGTGCTTATAGTCACTGAAAAACAACTCCAGGTGGGATTTGCAAAGAACAGGTATCCTCGAGATGAAAGAAATGTATATTAAACAGGTGCTTTATGAGGTCTATTGCATTACACATTTTATATGTGTTATCCTACTAAAAGCAACCCTTAAAGAAATGACTACTTTAGAATATGAAGATCAAGAGGTTTCTTGTACAGGCGAATCCCATCAATTGACAGTTAAATAGCCCAGCTAAAACTCAAGAACATCAACAGTTAAAATTAAAAGGAAGGTTTCTGTGCTTCCGGTTTCGTGTGAAAAACCCTCGTCAGTAGCTACTGTGGCTACACACTTATACAGTAGGTGGTAAATGTTCAACGGGGAATGAGACAAATTCCTGGCATCCACAAGTTCACAGCTTAACTGAGGAGGTGGTAGACACGCACATCATCTAAACACTTTGTGGCAAACTCAGATTCTCTAGGACCACAGTGGGTCAGTACTTCCATGTGAAGATTACTTGAAGACAGAGTAGGTAATATACACTTAGAGGAAATTTAAAAGACATAAGAATGTAGAAGGAAAGAAAGAGCATTCACATGCACAGCACCCAAGGAAAGCTATTGTTAATGTTTGGGTTGTGCCCGATTTGCAGAGATTTTGGTTAATTTTACATAGTAGTGACCATTCTATATTAAAAATCATATTGTGATTTTTTTTTTCGTTTGGTTTGGTGTTCTATTGAGTATTCCTTTATGTTATGGTATCAATGTTATATCAACTCTTTGCAGTCTCAAAATAGAAATGCCAGTTTAATTGTTGTGTTATTTCCTCAACATTTATTCAGCTTAGAAAGTTAAAATGCAGAAAAGTTGAAAGAATAGGCCAATGATCAACCATTTATCCACCACCTAGATTCAATGCTTGTTACTATTTTGCTGTACTGATTTTGTCTATATATGTGAATACATGGTCTTTCACACCCCACACCCCCCATACTTATCAGCTGAGCCGTTTAAGAGTATATTGTAGACATTCCAACATTATTCTCTATTTAAGAAAAAGCGGATACATTTGAAGATCTAATTGGCTTTATTGAATAATTTGTGAATAGGGCACCATCCCATCTACCAAGTAAAGGAGAACTCCCCTGAGTTAAACAAAAGGAAGGTTTTTAAAGGTAAAGAGAGGACATAGAGAAAGGAATTTATTAGCAAGAAATGCATTATTTGGACAAGATGCCTTCTTAGAGGAATGAAAAGGTGTCTATCACTAAATATCCAGGTTGAAATGCCATATTGGCTGACTAAAGGTTAAATTCCTGGGGAGGGTGGGGGGCGGTGGAAGGAGATAGAACTTAGAGTAGGTATTAAGTCTTGGATTGTTGACATGGGGCCTTAACCTAAGTAACTTCATCATGAGCCTGTGGTTTTCTTTTTAACAATTCCTGAATACTTCAGCATGCCTCTCCATTCTTTTTTTTTTTTTTTTAAGATTTTATTATTTGAGAAAGAGACACACACAGCGAGAGAGGGAACACAAGCAAGGGGAGTGAGAGAGGGAGAAGCAGGCTTCCCACCAAGTAGCGAGCCTGATGTGGGACTTGATCCCAAGACCCTATGATCATGACCTGAGCTGAAGGCAGACGCTTAATGACTGAGCCACCCAGGCACCCCGAATATGGGCATTCTTGTACATAACCACAATGCCATCATCACATATAAGAAGTTAATTATAATCACCAGATCTGATATGCACCCTGTATTCATTTCTCCATCTACAAGAAGGATACTCTATCACTCTCAAAATGTGTTATTTATAGCTGTTTCTTTTTCCAAAACAAGATTTACTCATAGTTTATGTGTTGCTTTTGCTTATTTTGTCTTTTTGGTCTATTTTGTTTTAGAATGGTCCCCCTCCAATTCCCCACCCCCCACGACAATACCTATTTGATGAAACTGGGTGTACTTGTCCAGTTGTTTTCTCACGATGTAACTACTCTTACTCTCTAGACCCTGCATTTCTTGTGAACTAGAAGTTAGGTATCACAACATTATCAGGATCATGTTAGACATTTTTGGTAAGAATACTTAAGACCTGATACTGTTTATTTCATATTGAATCATGCCAGGAGGCATCTGCCCTCAGATGGCCTCACTGGTGGTGGTGCTATGTTTACTTACATGACCATGCTGGTGACCATGATATCTTTTCATTGTAAACATACATTTTCCTCTTTGCAATTAGCAAGGAGCCAGTGGGTGACACTTTGACACTGTGGGAAATCCCTGTGCTGCCACTATCTTTCACCTAATGGTGGTTGTAATTAAATATTTCACTGGTGTTGCAAAGTGATTTTTCTAATCCTTTCTTCCTTCTTTACTTCCATCCATCCATCTCTATCCATCTCTCTTTCCATTACCTAGCTATCTATCCACCCACTCATCCATTCATCCATCTATATATCCTTACCATCTATCTTCATATTTAATTCTATCATTCTTTTTCATTTATTAGTAAGAATTCATCTGTTTAGAAGAGCTTTCTCTCGAAAATGGAAATAAATTATAGCCACTGCCTCCAAAAAAAAAAAAAAAAAAGACAGGATTAATGCTTAATTCTATCAATTACCACATGTACCTCCAAGGGTGGTAAATGGGATTTTTTTGTCCCAGTATCACTATGGACTTATGGATTTAAAAATATTTTTTTTCTAGCTCTCTTCACTGAAAGGACCTAGAAGTACAATCACTAAGTAGTAAGAAGACTCCTAGCATCTGGATCCTGGTTTCTAAATACCAATCTCTGCTGAAAGAACCAGGCAGGCATTTTTGGCTGACTCCAGGTCTAGGACAGAGAGAACACAAGATGAGCCTGGGTCATATCATTGTCACAAACAGGACAATTTGAACATCCGACAGAATAATGATTATGCTTTGCATATTAAGCTTTTTCTGAGTTTTGAATTATTTCCTTAATTTATCTGCCCAGAAATGGCATGCCTAAGTCCAGGGTATGACCATGTAAGGTAATACACATGCTTACATGGGCATTATTTGTATCCATGCTTATGTGTGTGTATATACATGTATGTATACATGTGTGTGTCCCTCTTCCTAAAAGACTTTGCCAGCACAACTAATGTATGAGAATGCCTTATCTTATGTCAGTGAGAGTTGTTTTAATAAGCAGTAATTATCATTGAAGAAGGCATGTCCAACCTAAAGGGCCCACACCCCTCCTCAAGGCATCTACTCTCTGGGCTCAGTGAAGTTCAAAGCCCATAAATAACACGCTCAGTGCAACAGTCTTTTCTGGACCTTTCCTGGTCATTTTCTTTCATCCATAGGTGTCATTAGGTTCATAGATAGTCTCTCAAATTGTCCATTTTTTTCTAGCTCTGATTTAAAATTATATTTGGAGGATATTATTAGCTTAAGACCTCTACTTGGTGCTTGGTTGACTATTGATAATTAAAACTGGGAACTCTCTGTATGGAGAGCTATAGAATGAGGAGTGGCATTTATCAGAATATATCAGCAAGCACTTTCCTCCTGGGGCCTGTGTGATATCAAAAAAATGCTTTGTGACCACTCAAGCAGCACAGTGAAGTGGGGGCAGGCCCTTCATGGTAATAACCAATGACTTCTGGGCCTAGGGCAGGATTAATATCATATGTTCTGCTTCCCTTTTCTTTGCATTTTTTTTTCTTGTGGGAATCTGGGTCTTCTCTGGGTGTTTTCTATTTGGGCAGAGGTTTCCTATCAAATTGTGTTTTTCCATCCATGAAATAGTGTTGAAGGTAGCAACTATAATCTCTTCAGAGTTTGCTATTTAGCAGGTACTACATTGAGCACTGTATATATGTTATTTCATTTATCTGTCAAAGCATATCTGTGGGGTACATGCTATTAACTCTCCAGGACTGTGAGACTGAAGCAGGTAACTCACCAAAAGCCACATAGCTAGTAAGTGATAGAGTCCAGTTTCAAATGCAGATCTGTCTACACCAGATCTTAGTCCCCTAACTCTGATGCTATGTTATGCTATGTGATAATAATCCTTAAACTACCCAAACAGGATTTGGTGTGGTAGTATCTCAGCACAAATCCTGGTTTTGTAATACAAGTTAGCAAACATCATCAAGACTTGGTTTTCTCAGCTGTAAAATGGGCATAAGGATGTCTACTTTACCTGTTGTCATAAAGTTTAAATGGAATGACGTATGTGTGGAGCACCATGTAAATTCTACAGCACTGTGACTGAGCTCATTATCAAGCAGTGGACAATAAAGAGGCAGCTGTGATCCCCTTATCCTGGTCCTAACTTATCCACTGTTGAATTTTGTCCTCCCTTCCAAACATTCTGGAGCCCAGCAGTTGGTTAGCAACTCTTAATCTGACTCTCTTTCAAGTAAAGATGATTTGGATGAGGCTCCTAGCAGATAAATATACTGCTCAGTAGAACTTAAGTCACCTCTGGAAAACCCCTGGGAAATAGCCCTTTTTGCATATTGGAAATCTCTCTGCCATGAGTTGTAGGCCAGCCTTTTGGGTTTCTTCCAACTCTCAAGCTTTGCAGGGTCTCCTGCCTTTTATGAAACCTAGATGTAGAGCCAGAAGTTGCCCTAAAGTGAATCTGGCCATGACAGTTATGGGATCTGAAGTACAAGAAGACAAATGCCTTCAAGTGGTAATTATGATGACAATAAGCCAATCATCTCATGCTAGAATTAGGAAGGTCCTTACAAATCTTCTATTCTATCTATCTGGCAAATTCATCAATAAGTTGGGAGGCAACCCGCTATCATGGAAAGAGCTTGAGTTTGGGCATCATATGGACCTCAGTTCAAGTTCCAGTTGGTTGGCTTATGGCCTGTGTGACCTTGGGAAAGTTATTTGACCTCCAGTGCTTCATTTTTTCCATCAATAAAAAGGAGACCTACTTTGCTTGTTGCTGTGATTTATTGATAGTAGATGAATTGAAGGAACAGAGGCAAAGTGGGCATTCAATAAAGAATCACAATTACAGTTAAAGTAATAGTACTTTGACTCCACTGTTGATAGAGGTGGAGTGGAATAACTGAGTGGACGGAAGCTTTGTATTCCTTCTTCCCTGGTTTTCAAATATTCCCTGAGTACCTGTCTTTGCAAGTCATTACCTATAGGGCCAACATTATTCAATATATAGAGAGACTATATATACATACATGTTTTTAAGGAACATTTCTGAATCATTGGATATGTAATGTGCTCTGAGTTGGGCCAGGGTTGTAGTCTGGTGAGACCTCTTAGATTTGAACTCATGACTTCACTTGTAATATGCCCACTGCATTTCTTTACTAATTCAGACAATCATGCCACTGCTTCTCTTCTAATTTCTCCCATGATTACATTTTCATGCTCTCCAGCAACCATTCTGGCTATTAAGTAGTCCTAGCTTTTGGGGAGTGAATAGGTAAGTTAACACAGGCCCATTGGTTCATTAGAAACTTCAGTCTTTTTACTAGGATAGGAAATCAGGTTATGCCCCATCCACATGTAATTCCAAGGTGACCATCATGGGTCTAAAATATTTCCATGATGCTCTAGTCTCCCTGAAGTTTTGTGTCCTTCCTATTAGCTTGAATCTCAATTCAAAAAACAAAGAGGCAGGGAGAGGGTCGTCTTCACCAAGAAGTGGAGCTCGAAGAGATCAGGATCCTATTTTTCTTAATCATTAAGTCCCCGGTGTCTAGAACAGTACCTGGCATACAGAGGGTCCCTGAAAGTAGTAAATGACTGAACACACAAGAAAGAATGACCCTTCCTTTTGCAGCCATCCTGTCTCACCCTTTGATAACCCAAGACTTACATCAGTGCTAATAACGCACAGCACTCTGAAGAAGCACATGACATAATTTTCATACCAGAGGGGCTACTTCTTATTGAAGGAGAAGGAAAAAGGAAATGCAAGAGGAGGAGGATAATTCTGAAACAATGTGTGCAGACAACAGAAACGAGGAAGGGATGACAGAAAAGCCATTTGGAGAATGTAGGTCCCCATCCATCAACTGCCTCTGGAGAACAATTGACAGAGAAAAAAGACTGTAGTCAATTCGAAAGGTTTCTGTCACGGATAATTTGTCCCCTTTCTAATTGCTATGAGTTTCTATAATTAGATACTGATCAAACCATTACAAATGAAAGGGCCCAGGCAACCAAGGATATGTGTGTCCATGTGTACAGGTGGGACCTCTTCTTTCACAGAACTCAACAGTAACATCATTTCAGAGCTTTTATCCTTCATCATAAAAATGGCTTCTCCCAGAACCAAAAAGGTAACATTTTTTTCTCAAAATAAAGCAGCAGGATAGTCAAAATACTTCCTGGCGTTCTCCCACACTGGACACTTCTAAAAGGTTGGCTCCCAGGAGATCTTTGTGACAGAAACTGAAACTTTTGTCTTTGTGCAGGGCAAGGTTGAAGCCGAGTTCCACTTAGTGACAGCAGAGGAAGCGGAGAAAAATCCTGTCGGAAAAGCCCGGAAGGAACCAGAGCCCCTGGCTAAGCCCAAGTGAGTGGGGTTGGGGGTAAGAGCCTGGGAAAGGCCCTTTGCAGTCCCCAAAGCAGGGGAGGGGGCATTTCTCTAGAGGGTCCTTCTAGGAGGACTGAGCCATAAGCCCACAGGAGCCGTCCAATCCAGGTAGATTTTTGTTGTTATAATTGAGAAATATTCTAAAAACAATATAGACTGTTTGGAAAATGGAGAGGGTCCTTTTCTGTAATACTGCCACAATGAGCATTTCTAGAGTAAGTTGGTATTTTTTCTACTCTTTTTATGTGAATATGAATGTCACATGAATTTTTCCTACTTGTTTTTGAATCATAATACACAATTGTCTTAATGTTTCATTTCTCCTGTGCTGCAAAGTTTTGCTTTGTGGCCATAGTGGTCAGAATTAGTATTTTTTTTAATGCCTGTAGAATATGCCATAGACTTGGTGCCCATAGCTGACTTGGTCATTACCTGTAATTGGATATTCAATTTATTTCTACCTTTTGCCATCATTCTAATATGATGAAAATATTTCCCTTGTATAAATTATTACTTTATTTTTAAAAATTTTATTTATTTATTTGAAAGAGAGAGTGAATGAGAGAGAGAGAGATAGAGCACAAGTGATGGAAGGGTCAGAAGGAGAGGGAGAGGCAGACTCCCCTGCTGAGTAGGAGGCCTGACTTGGACCCAGGACCCTGAGATCATGACCTGACCTGAAGGTAGCTCCCAACCAACTGGGCCACCTAGGCATCCCTATAAATTATTACTTTAAAATAAATTCCCAGGGCATCTGGGTGGCTCTTTGGTTAAGCAAATGCCTTTGGCGCAGGTCATGATCCCTGAGTCCCAGGATCGAGTCCCGCATCAGGCTCCCTGCTCAACAGGGAATCTGCTGCTCCCTCAAACCCTCTACCTTCTCATGCTCTCTCTTTCTGTCTCTCTCTCTCAAATAAATAAATAAAATCTTAAAAATAATAATAAAATAAAATATATTCTTAGAAGTGGAATTACTAGAAGGGTTACCCTATTGAATTTAATCCATGGTTACATATCAGTTAAAAAGTAAATATATGTGGATATGAAATATGTATACAAATTTCAAACTGTATTTGTCTTATCCTTCCTGAGATCCCCAGAGTCTCAAGATGATCAGTCCCTCTCTGTAATTACTTTTCATCTATCACATGTTAGAAACATAATGGATACTTACTTATTCATTAATTCAAAAATATTTGTTGAGGGCCTACAATGTGTACTTACTTAAAAAAAAAAACAACTGAGGGACTTGGAGGGAGGGGGTGGGGGATGGGAGAGCCTGGTGGTGGGTACTGGGGGCACCTATTGCATGGAGCACTGGGTGTGGGGAATGGGGAATGAATCTTGGAACACTGGGAAAAAAAAATTTAAGTAACAATTAAAAAAAAACACTTTGAAGAACACTAAGGAAATCTAAGATATATGTTCTATCTTCTAAGAACTTCCAATCTGCTTAGGGAGAACACGGACTCATAAAATAGTTAACAAAGTACAAAAGACCAGTATGTTGGGTCCAAAAAGGAGCTAAAGTCAAGTGATAGATTAGATAGGAATTTGGAAGGAGGGGGATCTTTATGGACCAAGGTGGTCAAGGAGGGCCTCATGAAAGAGGTGGGCTTGAGCTGATCAGGGTTGGAAGGATGGAGGGCTGTCAGACCTCTTCCAGACCAAGCTTTAAAATGACGCAGGAATCATCACCCAGAAAGTTGGGATTGCTCCTGCTTCAAGGCAACATGAGTTTCTCCATTCCCAGGCATCTCCTTGTGGACCTCTAGAAAGTGGGAGTCAGAGATACTTCCTGAGGTCTGGAGAATCCCATGTGTTGGCATAATGGCCCTTTCCTGATTTTTCTCTTGCTTCCCTCACAGCCGCCCAGACACCTCCTTCTCCTGGTTTGTGAGCCCCTTCAAGTGCCTATACCACCTCATCTGGAAGAATTACAAAAAGTACATTATCATCGGTTTCATTCTGATCATCCTCATCATCTTCCTGGTCCTCTTCATCTATACCTTGCCTGGAGCTATCAGCCAAAGAATTGTGGGGAGGTCCTAGAGACTCATGGAGGACAGGGCTCCTCCCATTCCACTAATCCTCTCTTCTTCCTCATATCTAATATATAAGAACATGAGCTCTGTGAAGGCACTGAGCTGGGTGCTCAGAGGATGAACCCAAAAGGGCCAAGAACCAGTTCCTCTGTCTAAAGACAGAGCAACTCTTCTTGGAGGAAATGGGAAAGGAGCCTCCCCTCCCCACTCCAACTTTGGCCACCACTTTTCAAACTCACAAGCCTTAAGCAATGTTTTTGCCCGAGAACAGCAGGAAATGATGACTCCTTTGTCTTAGAGTAATCAATGGTGACCTCAAATTGACTTAGGTGAATGTTTTCTTTATGTAATTGGTTTTATTCTGAGAGGTCTAATTCTGGGCCTGAGATTTATTGGAAGTACTTTCTTTTAAATAAAATTTGTATAGCAAATAAACTGAAAGCATTTTTAGCAAATTATGAGATATTCAACCTGTCCCATATATCCTAACCTTGTTTAATCCTTACAGTTTATAGACCACATTCACTTATTCAGGCTGTCAAACTGGCTTGGAGAAGACTTTTTATTACCTAAAATTCTTTTTGGTTGAAATTCCCATCTAGGGATGAGATGTTGCTGGTTTTCCATCAAAGTCAACCCTTAGAACATGTTCAGTAGTGAAATAAGTTCTGGAGAAATCCATTTGGATTTATGCTCTATGGAATTTCCAAGTGGGAATTCTATAAATATGAAATATTATTTTGTTTATGTGTGTATTGTGGGGTACCTCTATGACACCAGTAAGAATTCTCTTTAGCCAGATATATAAGCCCTACCAAATGTGGTGTTTCCATAGACCATGTGATGAATGACCATCCTTGGCACTGTTCAGCACTTAGTTTTATCACCATATGTACTAAGTACTATCATGACTCTCAAGCACACATTAATTTCAAAAGTAGTCCCAGAAATAATATCCTATGCACTTATCAGCTGGGGTCAAGTTTAAAAAACAAAACAAAACAAAAAAACTTTGATTTTCTGCATGGTCTAGATCTGCCACCCATCTAAAGCAGAGAGGCAGAGAGTGGAAGTGAGCAGCTGGTATTCTATGTTAAAATAAGGAAACAAAGGAATTGGAGTGTTTGGCCTCATAAATAAATGTGGCAATCATAGCTTCTTTCAAACATGAGGGGCCATTTGGCAGTATTGAGGAGGTTGGACTGAGGTTTCCCTCTCAACACCAGAAGCAGCTGGGCTATTTTTTTCTTTAGATCGTTTTGCATATTGTAACTCTTTTAAAATGAAGGATATTTCCTTCCACATGAAAAGTCATTCTAGAAGGTTCCAGGTTGATCGAAGTAAGATTGAAGCATGTGCTGTGTGATTTTAGACTTAGTGTTTTCCATTGAATTCCTGCCCTAGATGTTCACTGCCTACTAACAACAATGTCCTATATTCCTGAAGTGTTGAAAATAGAATATTTTTGGCATTGGCAATGTTCCCTGGTGGGATTTGTTAGATAAACTATGCTTATTCTAGCTGTGAAATAACACAACCACCAGGAATAGTAGAGTCAAAAATACATGATTGCATGAAATGGGTACACTGAGTACATTGTAAATAAAACAAACAATCCCCCCAAACAACACATAAGTTAGAACTGTATCTACATACAGTTGATACATGATATAAAAAGAAAACATGTATACATGCTCAGATAAAACCTGGGGAAATATGCCAAAATGTGAATAGTGATTATGTTTAGGTAGTAGTATCTTTTTATTCCTTCTTTCCATTTTTCCTAAAACTTCTAAAATAAATATGTATTATTTTAATGTAAAAATTTAATAAATAAATATAGATTTAAATGTGCTCATTCAAAAATATTTATTGAGTGCCTCTTATGTGCAGGGCGGGGGGCATACAGCAGAGACAAGAAAACTTAGCACCTTCTCCATGGATATGCACATTCTAGTAGCTCCTCAAGGTCTAGTTTTATCTTCAAATTATGGGGCTTCCAAGAAAAGCTCTGAGCAAAGGATGTGTTTCATGGACGAGGTTAATGAGAAAAGACAACATATATCAGTGATGTCATTCAGAAGGAAAAGAACACCATTATTTTAGATTAGAATTAAAACTAAGGTATTATAGTTTCTGCTAGATTTTGGACAGTAAAATGATGTTCACTTTTGATGAAATAATGCACATTGTTCAAATTCACCAAAAAAAAAAAAAAGTTAAGATTCCAAATCCTTCAAAGTTAAATAGAATTCACCAACTTGGCTTTGAGGCCCAAAGATGTCCAAATGCTGAAAAACCTTTAGCAGAAGTATTTGAAACACTTTCAGATCAGATGGCATCAGAAGAAATGTGTGAGAAGAAGTGACAAGCGAGGATAATTTGGGAATTAGCTTTGTCTGCTGTTCTATACATAGGTTATCACTTGTGGCCTGTCCTGCTTGTAAAAAAAATGAATAAAATAATGCTCTAGGCTTAATTTTGCAGCCCTGGTCCTAAAGATATTACAGATTAAAAATTTTAAAGAGTAAAAAATCCGTTTTCCAAGAAGTTGTTATGAGTCCCTACTTACGGTCTTAAAAAAGACTAAATTTATTCATTTGACAGATTAAAGTTTTTCTTTCAGCTCAAATCTGTTTCACAGTTTTGTTTGTTTGTTTATTTATTTATTTTTATTTATTCACAATATTTGAATCCTTTCCTCGAAACTAAGCAAAATAAAATCAATACCAGCAACTCAAGAAGGATATCCAGTTTTGTGTCTCCAGTCGTTGAAACATTTGGTACAATCCTTGCTCTTTCCCTGACGTCATAGCTAGGGCTAGGGCTAGGGCTTCATAGCTTGGTATTAATTGTGGTGCTCTACCCTTGTTCCTGATGCTGTGATCAATAGTGGGTACACAAATGTGCACAATCATGTATAAAGTATGTCCTTGTTCTAGTGGAACATAGACTTCGATGGAAAGAGAACTCTGATGAAATAATCACACACACGGATAGTTACCGACTGAGGGACTGAACAGGGACAAAGTATTGAGAATGAAAGAGCATCTCATGGAGGGCCCCCACTCAGTCTGGCAGTCAGGAGGATCTCCTGGGGAAGGAATGGCTGGAGGGAGAGGAATAAGGAAGATGGAGAGGAAGAATAGCACTCCAGACAGAGAGGATAACATGTGCAAAAGCCATGAGATGGCAGGGAGTGAGTCTGAGAGAGTGTTGGTATTATAGCAAGAGACTGAAGGTGCCGAGGTGGAGATGGAAAGTCATGTGAGGGTCACATCTTTAAGAATTTGGGTTTCTGTTTTAGAAGCAATGGATGGCAAAGAATTTTTAAGCAGTGGAGAGATGCAATTAGATTTTTATTCCATGTGGAGAGCAGATTGAGGTACTGTAGTCCTCCCCACAAGACACGATGGTTGTTTTCACTCAGTAATGAAGGCAGAGGAGGGATGTGGAGGGGTGGGAGATCATCTCTAAAGTTCCAGGGTGGTCTACTGGGGAATTTGGAGTCTCGTATTTACTCTGCTTCATGCAAGTTCTGTGATCTAAGGCAGATAACTGTCCATCTCTGATCTATATTTTCCTGGTCATGTGATGGCATTGGTATATATAGTGATGAAAAGTCCACAGCATATTCTGGTACAAAATTAACGTGTTGGTGGATCTGTTCTGTAGAGAGTTTGAAGAGGTGGATTGACCTCAGAGCCAGACTGTGAGGGAGTCTGGATGCCATGCTAAGAAGCTGAACTTTATGCAGCACAAAGTGGGAGGGTTTAAGCAGAGAATTAATTGGAAAGAACAGGTTGGTGTGTTAGAGAAGTGATTCTGTCTATAGCGTATGATGGATGGATGAGGATGAGATCCAGGGGTGGGGGGGAGTGTCTTAGGAAACAAAACCTGGAGGAAGATAAGAACCTTGCCAGAGCCAAGGCCATGGGGCTGGAGAGGAAGAGCCAGATTCCAGTATGTTGGTGAGGTTCCCTCCCTACTTGCTTACGCACCTGCCAGAGAGACAGGAAAGTCTGAATCCTAGCCACACCATTTCTTTTCTTTTTTTACATTGTGTTCAGTTAGCCACTGTATAGTACATAACTAGTTTTTGATGCAGTGTTCAGGGATTTACTAGTTAAGTGTAACTCCCAGTGCTCATCATAGCACATGCCCTCCTCAATACCCATCATGCTCTTACCCTCTCCCCTAACCTCCCCTCCTCTGAAATTCTCAGATTGTTTCTTGGCATCCATAGTCTCTCATGGTTCATCTCCCTCTCTGATTTCTCCCTCTTTGGATCTTCCTCCCTTTTCCTATTGCCCTTTGTGCTATTGCTTATGTTCCACATAGGAGTAAAACCGTATGATAATTGTCTTTTTTCTGTTTGACTTACTTCATTCAGCATAATCCCCTCCAGTTCCATCCATGTTGAAGTAAATGGTGGGGATTCATCCTTTCTGATGGCTGAGTAATAGTCCATTGTGTATATGTCCCACATCTTCTATCTGGGCAGTTTGCTTAACTTCTGAGTCCCAATTTTCTCACCTGATACAAAGGAATTACTACTATCTGACAAGAGCTGTGAAGATTGCAGGAAAGGTACATAAAATATTTCACACGTGCCTAGCATGCCGGTTCTCAAAAGCTAGCAGCTCGTAGCACAAGCATCATTTCTATGGGTAGAAATCACAGGACATGGATTCTAACTGGATATGAGAAGTGAGGGAAGAGAATCAGACTTAAGCTTTAGAAATGTTATGGCACATGGACTAGGATACTTTTCAGCCAGTGATACTGGTGAGTGTATGTGTTTCCCATTGCTGCTGTAACTGATTATCACAAACTCTGTGGATTGAATTAATCATGCAGTTCTGCAGGGCAGAAGCCCACCACGGATCTCCCTGAACAAAAACAGAGGTATTGGCAGAGCTACCTTCCTTCCTGAAGGCTCGAGGGGGAACATCTGTCTCCTTGCCTCCTCCAGCTTCTAGAGCCTGCCTGCATTCCTTGGCTCGTGGCTCCTTCCTCCACCTTCAGTGCAGCAATGTTCCCTCTCTCTGGGCCTTTATTCGATAGTCATACGCCCCCTCTGACTATAACTGGACAAATTTTTGCTTTTAAGGGTGCATGAGATTACACAAGACTCACCCAGATAATCCAGAAAAATCTCTCCATCTCGAGGTCCTTAACCACACCCGCACAGACCCTTCGCCTTGTAAAGTAACATAGTCACAGGTCCTGTGACTGAGGATGTGGATTTTGTTTTGGGAGCGGTGGGCCTTATTTTGCCTACCACGTGAGTATCACATAGGCATTGCAATCTACCACTTTGGAAGCCCATTTAGCACAGCTTTGAAAGCCAGGATGATTACTGTGCATGAAAGAAGGAGGCTCCACAAACACTTTTCTCTCTGGAACAAGATGTTCCCATTTGTTGTTTAGCCTCTCAAGTGACAAGTGTCTCAAGAAAAAGGAAAGACCGTGCTCCATTCTTCCCCGACTCATTAAAATCCTCTCAAACACCAAATGAGGTGCATTCAGAGCTGGTAAGGGAAGAACTCCCAGTTCCTCCCCTATCTCAGCCCCCAGGAGTTTCCAGAGCAGCCAGAAATTTTCAGCTTTCCTTTTAAGGCAGCCCTCAATCCTCCCTAACCAATACATAACACATGTCTCTGCTCTCCCTCATTTAGAAAGGGCCATTTGAGAAGAGAGCACTCTATTTTTCTCTGAATCTTAGCAGAAGAAAAAAAATCAGCTTTGGAGGCTGAGATAGTGGCATGAAACCGAGCACAGACAGTAGCTGTGTGGCCTTGGCTGGGTTACTCAACAGCTCTGAATCTCCCTGATGTATAGGATAGAGATGATGTCCGTCTGGTAGAACTATGAGAGCTGGAGCATGCAGAGTGGTGGCTGATGGCTCACTACTGTGGGTGGAGGGAGAGGAACATTTTTTAAGTGTCTCGTTTTATCTTTTTTTTTTTAAGATTTTATTTATTTATTTGACACAGAGAGATCATAAGTAGGCAGAGAGGCAGGCAGAGAGAGAGGAGGAAGCAGGCTCCCTGCTGAGCAGAGAGCCTGATGGGGGCCTCGATCCCAGGACCCTGGGATCATGACCTGAGCTGAAGGCAGAGGCTTTAAACCACTGAGCCACCCAAGCGCCCTAGTATTGTCTTCTATATCATAGTATCCAAATGAATGATCACTTACTGAGTAACAACTCATGTTCACTGAGTGCTATTATAGATTACAAAGTAATACATCTATTTCCTTGCTCCCTCTCCCAAAGGTCCCATGGGCAGACCAGAAAAGAGCTCTAGGGGCTTCCAAGATGACTGAGCTCCTTTGTAGCAGATCTAAACCCCAAGCCCTTCCCACTCCCTCCTGGCTCTCTGCTCTGTGCTCTCCTAGAGGAGCTGCTTAATGATTGACTTAAGATGGGTGAGACTGCCCCCACACCCCGGCGGTTCACCCACAACCCCCCAGTTATTTACACAACATCATGGATGCAGGTTGGAGTCTCTTCTTCTGTTTGCCTGAAGCACTGGGTTTGATGATGGTAAGAAAAATGTAAAGGCAATTCTTGTTCATGCTACCCCAGATCTTTCTGATGTTCTTTTCTCATTTTGCCATTTCTAATGGTGAGAATCCTCGCCACCCCCTAGTGCAAAAAACAATGCAGACATTTAACTGAGCTCCTTCTAAGTCAGGCATAGAACTTAGAGTTGGAAGTTAAGGATATGAAGAAAGAGGCAGGGTAGCAACTGTGAGCTGCATACCACAGCTGCATACCAAATATCCATTTCTTCCTTCTTGGTAACAGAAGGGCAGCTATACGAGAGCAGCCATGTGCTGAGCTCTAGCATCACATCTGTCTGTTTCTTGCTACAGGGGATAGCCATGGCTATATAGGCATGGCTCAATGGGTAGGGCTCAGGAAATTTCACTAAAGGGAGGTGATACAACTGGCAGACATTTTGCACCTCTTCTTCCTCCTTCATCACACCTGAACTGTGGATGTGATGGCTGGAGCTCTATCGGTTATCTTGGATCTTGAGGCAAACTTGACTATGGAAGCTGCCATAAATACTGGGGCAGAAAGTTAGAAGGGGCAAAGATCCCTGCTAATTGTGGGGTCACCAATCCAGTCCTGCAGGGACTATCTCTGGACTTTTCTACATGAAAGCAAAACAAACCTCTGTCTTTCTAAAGCCACAGTTATTTGGGAGTGGTAGTTGTTGCTTTCATTCGTATATGCAGCTGAACCAAATACTGATACAGACATGCTTTTCTGGACCTTACAAAATTGGCAACAGCTTATTCCAGTACCTTATCTGAATTTCTTCACCTCTGGCCATTGAAGGACCAGGCCTTTGTGAACACATATTATCTTCCTTCAATTTGGAGCTGAAACCCAGGGAGGATTTCATGCCTTGAGGCACCTCGACATGTGAGAACCAAATCAAGCAGTTAGAATCTCCAAGTGAAAGTACTCTCTTTTCCTTCCTGAGTGTCTCTTAAATCTCACTTTTTAAAAATTATTTTTGATTTAGCAAGACATACATAACATAAAATTTACCATTTTGACCATTTCTAAGTGTACAGTTGTATGCCATTAAGTACACCCACATTGTCCTACAATCATCACCGTCCTCTATCTTCAGAACATCTTTCATCTTGCAAAACTAAAGCCTGTCTGCATTACCGATGGCTTCCCATGGCCCCCTCCCCAGTCCCTGGCAACCACAGTTCTGCTTTCTGTCTCGAAGATTTTGACGATTCTAAAGTACTGCACGTGGGTGGAATCATACAGTATTTGCCTTTTATGGCTGGCTTATTTCACTTAGGATAATGTCTACAAGTTTCCTCCATGTTGGGGCTTATGTCAGAAGGCTGAATACGATTCCATTGTACGTGTGCACTACCTTTTGTTCCTTCATTCATGGATACCCAGATTGCTCTCACCTTTAGGAATTGTAATTGCTGCTGTAGTGAGTGTACAATAGCTCTTCCAGACCCTACCTTCAGTTTTCAGAGGGGGTGGGGACACACTCAGTAGTGGAACTGCTGGATCATACAGTGATGCTCTGTTTAATTTTTTGAGGAATCATCATACTGTTTTCTATAATGACAGCACCATTTTATGGTCCCACCAGCTATGCACAAAGACTGTAACATCTCCACATCCTCATCAGTACTTGTTATTTTCTGGTATTTTTTTTTCCCTTCCTAATAGCCATCCTAGTGGGTGTGAAGTGATATCTCACAGTTTTTATTGGCATTTCCTCAATGATTAGTGATGTTGATGCATGCAGGCCACGTCTGAGAACCCAGAGTAGGGGACCCAGAGTGAGGGTCCTTGGCTTCACGGAGGACAGAAATCAAACCCAAGCCAGAGTTTACTGAGTAGCGTGAGGGACAGAAAATAGCAGATAGGATGTCTGGGAGACTCAGAAAGGAAAGGAGAAGGAGTCTCGTCATCGTTTGGGGTTAGGGGTTTATATTGGAAAGGGATCAAGAAACAGGTTCTTTCAGGAATCCAGGATAAGGTCCAATCAAAGGTGAATGACAGGTGAGTAACTGGTGTGATTTTTAGAAACCATTGAAGTAGGGGGTATTAATGATAGTGCCGGCCAAGGTTTATTTGAAGTTAATGACCTGGAACAGGTTTGAGATCTGGCTCTTTACAGATGCGATCAGGTGTTTGGGGGCCTGGGAGAAACTCAGAAAATTATTAACCCTCTTGCCTCCCCCTTGGAGTAAGAACATTGCTCCTTTGGTTTTTACTCCAATGTAAAATATAGGACATGAGTAAATGGGGGCTAGCAGAGAAACAGTGGAGACAGAGCTTTTCTAGACTGGGGTCCCTCCAGCTTCACCTTACTTTGATGTGCTTATTGGTCATTTGTGTATCTTCTTTGGAGAAAAGTCTGCTCATGTGCTGTGCTCATTTTTAAGCTGGATTGTTTGGTTTTTGTTGTTGTTGGATTTTAAAAGTTCTGTAAAGATTCTGGGTATTAATCCTTTATCAGATACATGATTTGCAAATATTTTCTCTCATTCTGTGGCTTACCTTTTCACTCTGTTGATGGTATCCTTTCCTATACAGGCTTTAGCATTTTGATGAAGTCCAGCTTGCCTTAATTTTTTCAAAAGATTGTATTTATTTATTAGAGAGAGAGAGAGAGAGAGAGAGAGAGAGAGAGAGAGCAGGAGAAGTAGACTCCCGACTGAGCAGGGACACTGATGCAGAGCTCAATCCCAGGACCTCAGGATCATTGACCTGAGCCAAAGGCAGCACTTAATTGACTGCCACCACCCCAGCACCCCCAAGCTTGCCTTGTTTTTCTTTCATGGCCTATGCCTTTGGTGTTCTATCCAATAAATCATAATCATATCCAGTGTCCTGAAGCTTTTCCTCTGCATTTTCTTCTAGGAGTTTTATAGCTGCAGCTCTTATATTTAGGGCTCTGGTACACGTGGAGTTAATTTTTGTGTATGGTGTTAGGTAAGGGACTAGCGTTGTTCTTTTGTGTGTGGATGTCCAGTTTCCCCAGCACTGTTGTTGAAAACCTTTTTAAAAAAATATTTTCTTTATTTATTTGAGAGAGAGAGAGAGAGAGAGAGAGAGAGAGAGAGAGAGAGAGAGAGCATGAGAGGGGAGCTGGGAGCCTGATGCAGGACTCGATCCCTGATCTCCAGGGTCATACCAGAGCTGAAGGCAGTGGCTTAACCAACTGAGCCACCCAGGCACCCCCATGCGTTGAAACCTTACTGGCAAATGTTTTTCCGTGCTTCATTCATACATACCACTCCTAGTAGTGGCTCTTATGGTAGCCAGTGTGCTAGATATTTTCATATTCTTGAGACCCTGTGATGACTCCAAAAAGCATCTACAGTCAGCATGGGCTAGAATATATTATAGTAATACACACACCCGAGATCTCAGAGTTTTATCTGAGTTGTTTCTCTCCCTCGCAGACTTGGCCTTGGGTCTAAGCAACTCCCCATGTGTTGGCCCAGGATTCCATATGGACCTTCCATATCAACATGAATTCCACAATTTCTGGGTTAGGGAAAAATAGAAAACGAGACTCCAACACTGACTAGTAAATGCTTCTTCCACTTGGAAATAGCACAGGATACTTCCATTCATGGCTCATTGGCCAAAACAAGTCATGTGGAGAAACCCAACTCCAAGAGAGCAGAGAACTACAATCCCCCCATGTGCTCAGAAGTACATCACAACCAGATATTGGTGGGTCACAGTAATGCTGCATGTGGGTATGATTACTCCCAATTCACAGATCAGAAGTTGAGGTGTCATAGCTATTACCAGGCAATTCTCTCTGGCTTTAAAACCATCTTCTCTTCCTGTTCCCAACACAGTAGCTATTACAATAGAATATACTGGTTATAGACTACCTTCTCCCAAAGGAATGATTCAATTTTCTGCCTGCAGCAGTCTTTGAGATGTTTATGATGATTTAAGGAAGCTGCTTGCTAACTGTAAGCCAACTGATTTTCGGTAAAACAACAAATTTCAGATTGTGGTGAATCATTTCTATGGCTTTCCTGAGCTCCTTACCCGAACCACTTATGGCCCTTAAGAGTCCACCCACGGCTCTTAGGAGACACGCAGGGCCCTTTTCTTCCCCTGGCATTCAGGAAGCTCGGCCACATCAGTCAGGATCCACTGCATACAGGCAGCACTAGGGTCCACGAAGTAGAAGTAAATTTGCATCTGTGCCAATATTCAATGCACTGGTGTCAGTACATGACTGTCATCCCCTCTGCCCCTCCTCTCCTGCAAACACCAGGTCGTTCTCTATATTTATGAGGCATTTCTGTCTTTGTTCTTTTTTCTTCTGTTATGTTTTTCAGATTCCACATATATGTGAGATTATATGGGATTTGTCTGAACTCATGTCACTTAGCATAATACCTTCTAGGTTCATCCCCATGGTCATGAAATAGCTGAAGGGGATTAAGAGGTATGAATTTCCAGTTAAAAGATAAAAACGTCAGAAAAATGAAAAATACAGCATATAATATTGTTATCAATATTGTAATAACATTGTATGGCAACAGATAGTAACTTTACTCATTGTGGTAAACACTGAGTAATGTATAGAACTGTTGGATCATTATGTTGTGCACATGAAACTAATAGAAGTCATATGTCAACTGCACTTCCAAAAAGAAACAAAACAAACAAAACCAAAAACAAACTAAAAACAAAACCAAATGAAAAACCACCAAGAGGTACAAGACGCTCAGCTCCTCCCCACCAGCTCCTCCTTTCTTTCTGCCAAGCCTCAGTGTACTTTGTTCTTACCTCTCCCCTGAACCAAATGCATATTCTCTGGCTCTGGAATCAATATGTCCTTGTTACCATGCTGTTTTTATCCCTGCATACTGAATTTCCTCAGGTCCTATCAACTGATGGGTAGAAAGGGGATTACAGTCATAGTAATTACCCCAAAGTGACAACTCTCTTGAGCCAATGTCATCTATAGGACCTCGACCTTCTTCCCTTACTCAGCTCCGGAACCTTTTAAATAAAACCTTCAATCAGGCCTAGGATGGTTCACCCATCATCATTCCACCTCCAACTACAGAGGCAGAAACAGATAAGTGGGCAGAGACTGGGAGGCGGCCTTGTGACAAATGTTGGTCAATGACAGGTATTGGGAAGTCCCTTGGCTGGAACCGTGGCACAGCTTTTTTCCTTTCTCCTGTTCCCTGATTCCTTATTGGGATGTAAATGCGATACTTGGAGGTACAGCAGCCATTTCTTCACATGAGGACGGAAGCCAAGGTCAGTGTGATGAAAACGCATCAAGAAGGCTTAGCCCTGCACTGCTCCCCTTCAGACTTCCCACTACATGGGAGAAAACAACCTCACACCTGTTAGGTTTTCTGTAGCTTGCAGTCATAGGGATCTTAACAGATATAGAATGGCGAGACAATGTCTCTAAAACTACAGTTGATATTAAATTGCTTTTGGAATACACACCCATTTGAGTCAAAATGGTAGAAGGGAGGGCAAGAGGCAGGGACTGGCCAGATTCAGGAGCAGAGTCAGCACAGAAATCCACAAAAATATAGACCTTGGTGGCCCACATTGAAGAACAGTCCCTCTCCCCATCCCTGCCTCCAGCACCATTCACATGGAAGAGCAGGCCAGGGCTGGGGCAGGAGCAAGAGAGAAACCAATACTTCATAAACACTCAGGAATTCAGTGACTTGGTCATTTGGTAAATTGGCTTTTAGTAAATTAGCTTTCAGAGAACTGATTTTCAGCAAAGTGGCTTAATGCTTGTGTTTTCAGCTGGAAACCCTGCCATTCCCAGGGCTGTGGTCAGACGGAGAGGCAGGATGTCCTCCCTGCCCCCGCCACCCTCCCCCTCCCAGGCCCTGCTGACCCTGTTCAGGAAGGGCTTGGCCTAGGACAGCTCTGTCCCACAGCCCTCCAGGGGCCTCAGTCCCTGGCTCCTTTTCCTCCCAATCCTCTCAGGAGCATTCAGGCATCAGCCCCTGTGTGGGGCACAGAGGCAAACACCTCTCCTCTGAAGACTGGAGGGTTTTTTTGTTTGTTTTTCAAAGATTTTATTTGTTTATTCGACAGAGAGATACAGAGAGAGCAGGTAGAGGGAGAGGGAGAGGCAGGCTCTCTCCGCTGAGCAGGGAGCCCAATGCAGGGCTCGATCCCGGGACCCCAGAATCATGACCTGAGCTGAAGGCAGCCACCTGATGACTGAGACACCCAGATGCCCAAGACTAGAGTTTTGATTCTGGTCAAGCTCTTTGTGTCTGCTGCTTCTCATCCAGTGTTTGTTCTCTCTCAGGAGGCTCTGAAGTTCTCTTAGGAAGAACTCTGTGCAGGTGTGAGCCATGACTTTCCAGACAGCCTTCATGGGACTAACCTCTAGCTAAGGCTAGAGCTGGGAATACAAATCCCAAGTTCCCTGGCCATGTCTTGCACGTGACAGAAGGTCAGTAGACGCTTGTTCAAGAAATGACTATAATAATTACTGCCGTCTATGGAGGGCTTACTGTGTGCCTTGCACTGAGCCAGATTCTTCATTTACATATACCTCGGTTCCCTGAGGCTACAGTGAGCCCTCCTTCTAGAAAAAAATAGGAATCAAGGAAATAAAACTAACCTTCAAGAAGTACACTAGGAGACTATCCACTGGAGGAAACTGGTCAGTGTGAAGAGCAGGTCAAGTTCAGCTAAAGCTTAGAAATAGGTGAGAACTCTGGGCTGAAACAAAATAAAGTCAATCTTCACCCAGGGCATGGTGGGGCATGGTCATGATCACCTGCTGTTGTTTTCATCAGCTCGGGATCCCTTGCTTTGGGAACCATCTCATTCCCGTCTTCGGTCCAAGTGGTTTTAGGTGGAGATAACTTTACCTCCCTTCCCTCAGACACAGATCCCAAATCAGCCAGTGAGTGTTCTAGCCCAAGGGCACAGCACTTCAGTGAGTAATTCAAGGTTGCTCATGTGACCAAGCCAAGTGAATAAGAGTCATTCCTGGGACTATCCTGCTCCTCAATTTTTGTGTGTGTGGGAAGAAAATTTATGACAAGTGCCTGCCTGAGGATAAAATCAACTCAGAAGAAAGCATCTCAGAGGAGAGTGAAAGAGGGCGAGAAAATCAAACTGGATCCAGCCATGCCTGAAGCACATACCTACCCCTCTTCCAGGTTACTTTAGCCAATATATTTTGTGTTAAGCTAGATTGAGTTGGGTGGATCTAACTGAGTATCCAGAGAGCTCTTCAGGGAGAAGACTTATTCACTGACTTCACATACTCTGGTCCCACTGGAAAAGTCACTTCTATGCTAAACATTTATTATACAGAACCCTTCCCAGGTTCCTCAGCTAGATAAATACCACTGCCATGGATGCATCTGCC
This sequence comes from Spilogale gracilis, assembly GCA_004023965.1. Taxonomy (NCBI): domain Eukaryota; kingdom Metazoa; phylum Chordata; class Mammalia; order Carnivora; family Mephitidae; genus Spilogale; species Spilogale gracilis. The sequence continues at coordinate 111,502 of PITA01002483.1, forward strand.
AAAATCCTGAGACCTGTCATTGATTATCCTCTTTCTCATACCCTCCAAGTTCCATTGATCAGTGCCTATCAATGTGGGCTAAACCCCCAAAATATCCACATTCCTCTGCTCCAGTTTTTCTGCCACTATCATGGCCGACCCAATTGCTGCAAAAACCTCTCCCCTGGCATCCCCATGGCAGCCAAGGTGATCTTCCGAATGTGTAGACCAGGTTGTATTCCTGCTCTGCTGTCAACGGTTCAGTTACTGCTCATGGCCTGAGGAGGAAGGCTCAGCTCTGTACGCTGGCTCATGAGCTCTGTATGTTCTGGCTCTACAGCCTCGGTGAGCTTTCTCGTGGCCGCTCGTGGCCCCGCTCATCTGCTCGGGCTTCCCTGCTTCCTTCCTGTTCCCCGACCTTGCCCAGGGTCCTGTAGCCCCAGTGCCTTTGCCTCTACAAGTCTGTCCTCCTGGAATGTTTGTCTCCTGGCTCCCTCACGCCTGGCTCATTCTCATTTCTCTGGTCTCAACTCCTGGGTCATGGTTCTCCTCAGAGAGACATGCTGGCTTCCTTGCTTTGGGCTCAAGTCTCCCTCAAGGGAACGGCAGTTCCAAGAGGGCCAACGTTACCCCACCCCCATAGTCTGTACCCCAGTGTCCTGCACTGTATGAGTCAGCGCCAGCTCCACCACAAATGCCACAGACAGGGGGGACTAAAAAACAGGAATTAATTTTCCCATAATTCTAGAGGCCAGACACCTAAGAGCATGCCATCGGCAGGCAGGCAGGGCTGGTTTCTTCTAAGGCCTCTCTTCTTGGCTTGCAGGTGGCCGTCTTCTCCCTGTGTCCTCATGTGGTCTTCCCTCTGCATCCATCAGCGTCTGAATCTCCTCCTAAGCACACAGGTCACATTGGATGAAGGCTACCCTAGTGGCCCTAATTTAATCTAATTACCTCTTAAAAAGCTGTATCTCCAAATACAGTCCCACTCTCAGGTCCTGGGGCTTAGGATTTCAACATATGAATTTTGGGGAAAAACGATTCAGCCCCTAGCAGGCATAAAGTCAGCTCTCAGACATATTTATTACATTAGTGCAAAGACTGCCTTCTCTGCTTTACCCTCGCTCCAGAAATCTCCTGTTGGAGATTTGGCTTCCTGAGTGACTTATTAATCCTATTAATGTGAAAGTTCTAGCCCATGCGACAGAACTATTTTCATTATAAACAAATGCATCAGAATTCTGGTATTTGCCTCAGTCTACTGTGCACTTTAATCAGCATCAGACAGTCTCCAAGGCCTCTTTACTAACCCGGCACCAATAACTCCATCCCCAGCCTTCCAAACCAACACTCAGGTCCTGGGATGCAGTGGATGTTGGTGGTGCCACTTGTGTGGTCTTCCCTGGCTTCAGCCCTACCCCCCTCCTGGATGATTCCCATTTTACAGATAGTCAGAGAGGTTAGGTAAATTATACCAAGTCACCCCGCTAATCAGTGGTGTGGGATGCAAATTCATAGCTAGTCTTCTCTGGCTGCAAAGCTCCATATTGTCATGGTTCTGCAGTTCTTGCTTCTGCAAATGAGTATGCAAAAACAGGTGGTAACTGACCACCCAGTTCCCTGGGGTCACTGACGGCATTCCTGACATTTTTTGAGTAGTAGCAATTTCCCTGGATTCTGACTCCTACTCTACACTTCAAGTCTTCTTCCTGTTTCTGGTCTCCCCACATTGGGTGGACTGCTTTGAAACCAAAACACTGGCTTCTTTGAAAACAAAAGAGTGAGGATGGCCACAGTGAGATGCGAGCAGCCTAACAGAATCAAGGAACAGATGACGTGATGGAAGGGTCTGGTGGGGCTTCAACTCCAGTCCCCCTTCTCACATCTGGAGCCTGAGCCATGAGGCCCTGGCCTTGGCAGCCTTATTTTGGTACTTTCTCCAGGACTGGATCTTGTGAGTCAGGGATTCCAGAAAAGAATGAGTAAAGAGCAAGCGAATGTCAGGAGTATGTCCTCCGTAGGGTCAAATCCCTCCAGAGTAGCTCTTCCCACTTCCCCAGGCCTCCAGCTCCACTGTTGGACCAGGCTTCTGTCTCCTCCCATGTTTTGTCTCGTGCTCGTGCCCATGAGGGGAGGCCAGGCAGCCCATTGATGAACAAGCCTAAGTGTCAACATCAGAGAAATCTGATCTAAATCCAGAGTCAAGCACTTGCCTTCCTTGTGAGATATAAGTTGGGGATAATAATCCCAATTGTGTAGGCCAGCTATGAAGATAAATGTGATAAGAAAGACAAATTCTTGGTAGAGTGTGAACATTCAATAAAAGAATATTAAAACATAGACCTGTGGTTTGGGTCTTGCATAATGATCTTCTGGATACTGATAGCTCATTTTAGGAGTTTATACGCACATGTCTTCGCCTCCTCCCTCCCTCTCTCCCTCCCTTCCTTTTTCCCCCCTCCCTCCCTTCCTTCCTTCCTTCCATCCTTCCTTTTGTTCTTTCTTTTTTAAGAATGTAAGACATTCATAGACATGGGTTTGAATTCCAGCTTAGCTGCCAATCAAGTGACTTCACCTCTTAAAGATTCAATTTCTTTTTCTGAAAAATAAAAGTAAGAGCTATTATTTAATGGGCCATACACTCTACTTAGGGATGGGGGGAGGCACTGACACACTGTTATTTGACCTTCTTAACCCAGTGACGAAAGCATTTTCCCTGCTGTAGAGATGAGAGACTTAGGGCCAAGGTTAGTCAGCTAGAGCAGAGCTCAGCCAGGATTTGACTCCTGAACTTCCAGGCTTCAAAACTGCTGCTCTTTCACCTGTGTCTCCCTCTTTCCCAGGAGGCTAACCATGTTGTCCCTCCCACGTGGCTCTGGTGTGAACACAGAGACAAGGGAGGTGAAACTGCTGTCTGTATTGTAGAAAGGCAAAGAAAACGTGGTTATTCCATCTCACAGTCTGTCATCCCTTTGGGACCTGTCTCTCAACCCACAGCATCTCCAGTGGGAGGAAATTGCCAGCAAACCTACTGCTCTGTCCCTCAACAGCTTCCTCCTCTGGACCTGGGGATGGTTGCCTTAGGAACCAAGTGATGTCCTTGACGTCTGCCCTGAAGGGCAGAGAAAACTGAGAAGAAAACTGAGAAAACTTCCAGAGGTGGGTTTCTGCTCGGTTATCTGGTGCCCGGGCTATTGGCTTGGGTGGTATAAGACACCTGCTGCCTGGGCAGAAACCAGGAGGTATGAGGGTGGTGTGGGGTGGGGAAGACTCATAGAAATTTGAGTAGGGACCAAAACTGAAGTCAGGAAGACCATCCAATGGAACCCTGAGTCTGAAGGGTTCCCAAACAGAAAAGGAGATGAGAGGATGGAATGTGGGGAGACCAGAAAGAGAAAGAAAAAGAAGGTTTGACGTGTAGGGTAGGAGTCAGAATCCATGGAAATCACTACTATTCAGAAAATGTCAGTGTCAAGGATCTGAGAAGAGGGTGGGAACCCTGGGTATGGGCAGAAGTATCTGTGAAGATCCTCACTCTACCCAGATGGGCAGGTTCAATCCATCCTTGCCTTTTGTCTCACAACCCTGAGGGAACGACATTCAGGATAAGTCAGTTTTGCTTGTTGTACATATATTATATTTTTTTAGAGAAATTTTATGTTCATAGTACAGTTGAGTGGGAAATAGAGTTCTCATGTACCCCTGACTCTACACATGAACAGCCTTCCCTACTCTCAACACCCCTGCATCACATTTATTACAACCAACAAACCTTCACTGACATATTATCACTCAGAGTCCATAGGGTACAGTAGGGTTGGTTCTTGGTGTTGTACATTCTACAGGTTTGGACAAATACATAGTGACCTGTCTCCATCATTATAGTATTATATGGAATAGCTTCACTGCCCTGAAAATCCCCTGTATTAGTCATCCCATAGAACACTGTGTGTATGTGTGTGTGTGTGTGTGTGTGTGTGTGTGTGTGTGTTTTACTGTCTCCATGATTTTGTCTTTTCCAGAATATCATATAGCTTGGATTATATAGTATGTTACTTTTTCAGCCTTTCCTTTCATTTAGTAACATGTTTTTAAGGTTCCTCCATGTGTTTTCATGGGTTAATAGCTCATTTCTTTTTAGCACCATGTAATATCCCATTTTCTGGATGTACCACAATTTATTTAACTATTCACCTACTGAAGGACATCTTGGTTGCTTCCAAGCTTTGACAATTACAAATAAAGCTCTATAAACATCTGTGTGTAGGTTTTTGTATGGATAGGAGAAAATACCAAGGAATATGATTTCTGAATCATACGGTAAGGGTATGTTTAGTTTTGTAAAAAACTGCCAGAAATGAGTCAACTTTGATGACAAGAGTTGCTCAGACATGGAAGAACTCCTCAAAAGATGGTGAGAAAGAGTAGGGTAAAGGGAGGATGGTGGAATCAGAGATGTAACAGAAGGGCAAGTAGGAGAAGACAGTAAAGATTGACACACCTGCTTCATGATTGCCAAGGCTGGGTCTAGTTGAGACCTCATCTTTGCTTGACCTTGATTCAGCCTTCACTGATCCAGAGCTACCAACTCAAGTCCCACCTATCTGTAGGAAATTCATCAACTGGTTGTAAGAATCACAATTCAGTAATCGAATTCACTTCCTTTCCAATTGACTTTCTCTATGAAGAAAAATATTTCTCATATTTCCCATTTCACAATGAACAAAGGACCCTCCCTGTTCACACTGAGATGAGCCAAATTATGCTAAAGCCCATCCTAGCAGCTACACAAAAAACCCTGGACTTTCCGTATTTAAAGGTGTCTGTCTGGCACTGGTATGTTGGAGATTGGTACTATAATTTACTCCATTGCCTTCTGTCCAGACTATAACCAGTCAACAGTAGACACAAGGAGCTAAACAGGGACCAACGAATCAGTTTTATCAGTGGCAGCAATGTCCCCTTAACTTGATTTTGGTCTGGTCACCATCCCTTGTCTCTGTCCTGCCTGGAAGGTCTATGGGCCAGCAGAGTAGAATGAACTTATTAACCAATCCACCACTTTGCTTTAGGTTCTGCTAAGGAAGACATAGAATGATAAGCTCATGAGGCTCACAGTGCCTGGACACAAATCCAACAAGAAATAAAAGCCCTGCCATGAATGAGCAATGACTTGAATACATTAACCTTGCTCAACAAAGCAATGGGCTAAGGAATGTCAGCCTCTCACCAGTTCTCCTGTGGATGAGTCAGCACTCCTCCTTTCTGCTACTGGGATGGGAAAGATAAATCCATCATCCCAGTTTGCCTGGGACAGAAGCATTGCCATGATGTGGGATTTTTAATGCACGAACCAGGAAGTCCCTGGAAAATTGGGACCAGTTGGTCCCCTTCTATTCTCCTCAAACCTTAGCACATGTGTTGTCTCTAACAAGGGACAACAATATGTAGAGAGGAAGAGGAAGTTTTCTGCCTACCTACAGTGGCTCCATCAGTACCTCCAGGCTGATGAGAACCAGGGTAATTAGTGGATTGATATGGGAGTGGGGATGAAATTTGGGATGTAAATACAATACCCCTTACAGGTACTGCTTTCTGTATGGTAAGACTAAGGGTGATTTTTATGTTCTTGTGCATTTCTATTTTTTCCAAATTTTCTGCAATAACCATTAGTAGCATGGGAATCAGAAAAAAAGAACTAAATTATAGTTAAGCAATAGAAATAAAAAGAGATAGCCAGTAATTTAAATAATAAACCCATTTACATTCTTAAAAAAAATAATAAGCCCATTTATAAAATGTGATCTTTTCGGTGTCTGGGTGGCTTAGTCGTTAAGCATCTGCCTTCAGCTCAGGTCATGATCCTGGAGTCCCTGGAGTCCCTGGATGGAGTCCCACATCGGGCTCCCTGCTCTGTGGGAGGCCTGCTTCTCCCTCTCTCACTCCCCCTGCTTGTGTTCTCTCTCTAGCTGTATTTATCTCTGTCAAATAAATAAAATCCTTTAAAAAAATGTGATCTTTTGATCATTTTCTACTGCACCTAGATGAGGTTTGTTCTGAGAGGCTAAGTTACATTGACCAACTGGAGCAGAACAGTGGGGAAGAAAAATGGGAAATGTATTCCAAATTTACCCTGGTTGACCTTAGATTATCTAGTGGTGGTATCACCATTTTTAGGAAGTATCTGTCCCCTTACTCTTCCCTTCTCAATCATAATCAACTATAAGTATGGGATTCTTCCAAAACACAAACTGTATTACCCTATTCCTCCCCAAATACCTTCTCTGAACAGAAACTGCGATTCAACTTTATGCTCTTTGTTTAAAAAGCATTTTCCACCTTTTGAGCAAGCATGGCTGAAGATACAAATTTGTTCTTTTGCCTGCCTAACTGGGAGGAAGATTTGAAGAGATGAATTTTTGGTCTCAGTTCAGCTACTTTCTGAATGTATGGCCTACACGTCCCTAAGACTCGGGTTCTTCATCCAAAGAGTGTAGCTGGGAGGCACTTTTCTCCCAAGCTTGAGTGCCCCTGGGGGGCTCCATCAAAATCAGTGAGCATAGAACTGTTCTACACACCTCAGAATATTGTCCAAAGATTCACAACTACATATTGAAGGATTGGCCTTTTGCCTTAGGAACCAGGAAACAGAAACCCATTCGAATGGAAAATAAACCATTCAATCATTAATTCATTCATTTATCCAAACAGCATTTACTAATCACCTCTGTGCTTAGAGCTGGAGACCCAAAAATGAATAAGGCCATCTCTAATCAGGGACCCAGTCTGGGAGGTAGAGTAATTCAGTGTTGCTGCAGGCTCCCAGAGCACCTTCCACCCACCCCTTTTAGTTCTGGGCTGTGAGACCATAATGAGACCATAATGGGACCATAAGGAGACAAATCTCATTGAAAAGCAAAGCTTCCAACCGCTTCTCCACTGGTGACTGATAGAAACTCTCATTTTTCTTTCCTTTTACCCAAAGGGAAAAATAAACACTTTAAAAATGATAAAAGTCCTTCAGTCAGGAGGCTGGACTCAGACCTAGAAAAAATAGACAGTAAACACTTGAATTAGCAGAGAGAAAAGATCTTCCCTAAAGAAGACTCCATTCCATGAGGCATTCACCAGGGAGTCTGAAAATAAACCCTTTGAAAAACCGAACAGGTGGGTCTCAGCCCCTTCATGACAGTTTATTGCAAACTCTATTTCAAGCTCTGTCTTGGAGCAAAGAAGTAATTAAACACACAAAGACAGACACACTCAGATACAAGAATGCCCACCCGAGGACAGAGGCTGAGGGAAGACAAGGTTGGCTTGTTTCCCCTGGAAAAGAACTGCTTTGCAGATAGGCAACACTCTGTGTAATATGGTGGCTGCTGGACGCCACCCAGCTCCCCCAACACCACGTCCCACTCCAGCCTGCCTTATGGATATCTGGAACTCCACCCCACTGTAAATGCATCCTTTTGGGTTAAGATAGTGTCCCTGTTACACAATCCACATCAGGTGTTGGTAAAAGTGGGCAAAATCAGGCAGTCGAGTTCTAGGTATTTGCAGGAAGAAAAGGAGGTAGCTGTGAATTGTTCAGAATGGAGAAGATTTCTCCAGGATGCCAAAAAGAAAATGCTCAAGTCTGGAGGTTCTCAAACTGCAGTGTGCCTCAGAACAACCTGGAAGCCTTGTTAAAACAGATTGTACCCCATTCTCATGTATACTTGGCTCGATAAAGAATTCCATGTTCAACGGCATACACCCTCGGCACTTTGAGGTTGACGCTTGATTGTCTGCTGGCATCTGATGTGGCTCAGATTTCTTTTATTTTAGTATGCTGGTCCATAATTTTACTTTTTTATTTTTTATTAATTCTCTGTGATTGTGACTATTTTTAAAGCATTTTTTAATTATTATTTCTATGTCTTTGGAAATGAGGGCATTTTTTTCCCCATGCTCAATCTATCCTCTTGAGTGAGAAGTCTGACCACATGTTTTCAATCCTTTCCAATTCCAGGAAGCCAGCCCCAGAGCATCTCCAAAAACCCAGAGATCAATTTGTAAAACTCACATTGCTTGTTTTTAGAGAAACAGTTACCACTTCTGTTTTCTCTCCGTATCCAGGAAGCTTCATGTGTACATGGCTTGTCTAGATGCCTCCCTATTCCTTTGGCTCAATTTAATATTTGAAGAAGAAAAGGGAAACAAAGCCAGCTGTTCTGGCTCTGATCTGAGGTGAATAATAGCATCTATTTCCCACTTCTCAACCCTTCTGTAGCATATGCATCCCAGGAAACTCAAATCCATAGCTTACCAGCTAATCTGTTGTTCCATGGGAGCAGGTTGTCAGTGTTATTCCCGGCTGTATTCCTTGTACCCAACTCCGTGCCTGACATTTAGAGCTACATTGCTGTTTATCAACTGAATGAATAATCAGAAAAAGTAAGCAGGATGTATGCAATTCAAGCTATATCTCCCTTGAGAAAACTGGAGGTGAAAGTCACAGACAGGTACCAGAGTTAAGACTAGAGCCCCAAATTTCTGACATTAATTCAATTCAAGACACCCCAGGAGAAACAACACAACTTTGTTGATGATTTACTGACTAAACATTTTTCCAAAATGTGTCTTGTTCATCTATGTGTTTATATGAATCCATAAAATATACTCAATATTTGTTCAATTATTATGATGAAATGAGTTAATATGATTAAGTATTCCTTTGTTTAATATTTTTGCACTTATGGAACATCCTAGAATTGCATAACAGCTTTAAGAACCCTTCCCCCAGAAATATGCCCATCTGTGCACATGCACACAAACACATGAAATTTTGCATCAATTTCAAAAGGTCTCCAGAGCTCCTAAAGTTTAGTCCGATCTAAAAAAATCCCTTTCAAAGTCTTGAAATATTAGGACTTAGAAGGGGCTTACAGATGAATGACATCAATGTTCTCACTTCACAAACACAGAACTGAGGACTAGAGGTAAGGAGGTACTGGTAGATTGACCTCAGAGTGCCTGCCCGGAATGAGTGGGGTGTCTGCTGTGTTGCAGCATCCTTTCCTCTGGGACCTAGCTGGAGAAGGATGCCATTTCCTTCACCTTCTTGAGATAACTGAAGGCAGAAGTCACCTACCCCAAGCTTCACAGCTAGTTGGGAGAAGCCCTAAGGCCAGAATTTCTAGCCCATTGCCCTTTCCATAGACATGTGCTGCCCCACAAAATCTCTTATTGTGTTTTTCTCTTCATTTTCTTTTTCTAAAAAAGTATTTTATTTACTTATTTATTTATTTGAGAGAGAGAGTTTGAGCAGGGTAGAGGGGGAGGGACAGAGGGCTGAGGGAGAAGGAAAGAGAGAATCTCAAGCAGACTCCCCACCGAGTGCAAAGCTCAATCCTAGGACCCTGAGATCGTGACCTAGGCCTAAATCAAGGGTCAGAGGCTCAATCTACTTGAAGCTCAGTGGAAAAAGAGGAGGAGGAGGAGGAGGAGGAAGAGGAGGAGGAGGAGGAAGAGTCACCCAGGAGCCCCTCCTCTTCTTTTTCTTTTAATTGAGGTCTAATTGACATACCACGTTATATTAGTTTCAGGGGTATAATAGAATGATTCAGTATTTGTAAATATTGGGGGGTAATCCCATGAAATTTAGTTAACATCTATCACCATACATAGTTACAGAGTTCCTTTTTTATTTTTGTGATGAGAATTTTTAAGATGTGTTCTCTTAGCGACAGCAGAGTCCCTTCCAACCTCCCCCTCCACCGCCCTGGGCACCCTCCCCTCTCCCATCCTTCCCTCTGGGCTCCATTCTCTTTGACTGCTTTGTCATATTACATTCTTCTTCTTCTTCCTTTTTTTAATTAAAAAGGAATAAAAATTTCAGCCCACAGCTAGCTTAGGATGATTAAATCCAAAAATTAATTGTGTATGTCCACTGTGAGTTTCTTCAACCAAACTCTTTAAATATCAACCAATTACTGAATTAATCATGACTGTCCATCCTTTCAACACTGGGAAAACAACAACATAAATATAACAAGTGGATGGGACAAGATAAAAGGTGACATTTAAAATAGTGTCCTGAAATGTCATGGAAGTCTTGAATAAATCTTTACTATGTTAAAATAAATTAAAATAAAAATAAATGAAAAAAAATTAATGACATCTGTGGAGAGAAATAGGCCCTGAGCAGGATTGAATTCTGCTGTTGATACCACACTTTGATTAAACAAAATGAATTGAACCTTCTAGGTTATAAAAATTGTTAACTGCTCCAGAAATTTAATTACATAATGACTGGTGAAACAGATTCACCCCACAGAATTGAAACAAAAGCAAAGAGATGACAACAACAAACTCTTTTCACTGCTAATCCCTGCAAGGGCCCCCAAAACATGAAAAACAGGTATTTCAGAGTGTTTGATCAATGGTAGAACCCAGATCTCAGGACAGGGCAATAACTTACCAAATTCTACAGCAGTAAGTCACCCAGGTTAGATTTCCAGATAAGGTATGATGTGTCTAATTTAGGATTTTATATATATGTATATATATTGTTTATATAATTATATATATATTGTTTATATATTTATATAAATTTATATATATATATATTGTTTTCAGCAATGACTGCCTAGTGTTGAACTAACCACCCTGCTGAAAACCCAAACAAAATATAACGACTGCCTATTTGAAGGCATCAGGAAGCTATCAAGTCACAGAGAATTTAGGGCCTGGGTCTGGCCAAACCAAAGGAAGTGAGATTGGGAAATGGAACTCCTTCACTACTCAGTTCAATCATTGATTCTAAAATAAAAACTGTGTTTAAGAGGCTGAGTAGAATCAGAGAGGGAGACGAAACATGAGAGACTTTAGACTCTGAGAAACAAACTGAGGGTTTTGGAAGGGAGGGGTTTGGGGGGATGGGTGAGCCTGGTGGTGGGTATTAAGGAAGGCACAGATTGCATGGAGCACTGGGTGTGGGGCATAAACAGTGAATCTTGGAACATGAAAAAATAAACTAAAAAATTTTTTTCCTAAATAATGATTAAAAAAAAAAGAGGCTGAGTAAAGCTTTTGGGATTCTCATAGGACTAGAGGGAAATAAAATGACCTTCATAGTGTTTTAAAAAGGAGGGGCTTTGAAAAATGTGCAAGGCTTTTCACTGGGCAATAGGAATTGTCCTGAGTTACAGTAAGTGAGAAACAGAATAGCCCTGCCAAGGACAGAGGTTCCTAATCATCTCAATCCCTGATTTGATAAGGTGATCTGCTCTCAGGGTAGATCAGTTTAGGAAAGCTCTGAGAAACAAACAAACAACAACAAAAAAGTGACAAAGAGAAAACACATAGCAAAATGTCAGACTTAATGCAACCATATAAATAATTTTATTTAATAAAAATGGTTAGAACACTCAAGTTCTAAAAGCAAGATCCTATGTGCGTTCTATAAGAGTAGGACAGGTGCCCCAGGATCTTTTTTACTCTTAAAATGTATATGTCAAAGTTGAAGTTATATATATATATCTATATCTATCTATCTATCTATCTATATATTATAAGTTACATATGTATAATGTATATTTATATATAAATGAATTATATATATAAAATTTCAACTGACATGCAAATTTTTTTCTATTTTATTTTATTTTTTAAATTCAAGTATAATTAGCATACAGAGTTCTATTAATTTCAGGCCTATATTATAATGATTCATCAATCTTCTATGTTATTCAGTACAATATGAACACACTTGTAAATGATAAAAAATGCTACATATCAAAATGTGTCAGATGCAGCTCAAACAGTATGTAGGGGAAAATATATTACTTTAATAACTTGTATTAGGAAAAAGGAGAAGGAAATTAACTCGAAATGGATTACAGATATAAGCCTAAGACCTGACGCATAAAACTCCCAGAAGAAAACACAGGGAAGATGCTCCTTGACATTAGTCTTGCCAAAGATCTTCTGGCTGTGACACAAAAGCACAAACAATAGAAGAGAAGTCAACAAGTAGGACCACATCAACTAAAAAGCTTCTGCACAGCAAAATAAAAGATCCACAAAATGAAAAGGCAATTTTCAAAATGGAAGAAAGTATTTGAAAACATAAACTGGAAAAGTGGTTAATATCTAAAGACCTCATGCAATTCAATAACAAGAAAAGCACACAACTGTAAGTAAATCTACTAGTACCCAAAATGAATTTTAATTTGGGGCACTGGGTAGCTCCGTGGATTAGGCGTCTGACTTCGGCTCAGGTCATGATCTCAGGGTCCTGGGATCGAGCCCTGCATTGGCTCCACACTCAGCAGGGAGTTTGCCTGAGATTCTCGCTCTCTCCCTCCCCCTTTATCCCTTTCTTCCTCACACTCTCTCAGATAAATAGATAAATATTTAATAAATGAATAAATAATAAAATACCTTTTAATTAAAAAAGAAGATCCGATTAAACAATGGGCAGAGGAACTAAATACATTTTTCCAAAAAGACATCCAAATGGCCAGCAGGTTTGTGAAGAGATGCTCCCCATCACTAATCATCAGGAAAATGCAAAAGCTGCAATGAGGTATCCCTTCACACCTATTAGAATGACTATCAAAAAGAAGACAAGAGGCAAGTGCTGGCAAGGATGTGGCGAAGAGAGAACCCTAGTACGTGGGAAAATAAACCAGTACAGCCACTATGGGAAACAGTGTGGAAATTCCTCCAAAAATTAAAAGTAGAGCTACCATATGATCCAACAATCCTACCTCTGGTTATTTTTCAAAGGATATATATAGGATAAAAGCATGATATTCAAAAGATATCTGCCTTTTCGTGTTTATTGCAGCATTATGAGTAATAGCCAAGACACCAACACGACCTAAGTGTCCATCAACAGATGAATGGAGATACATATATATAACACAGGATATTATTTAAGCATGAGGAAAAAGGAAATCTTGCCCTCGGTGACCACATGGATGACCCTTGAGGGCTCTATGTTAGGAGAGCTAAGTCAGAGAAAGAAAAAGTACTGAATATTATCACCTGTAGGTGGAATATAAAGAAGCCAAATTTGTAAAAAACCATCATATTAGCCGTTTGTATATCTTCTATGGAGGTCCAGGGTCAAAGGAACAAGGCTGATACAAAAGCAAAAGTCAAGCAGAGCTTTATTTCACCCAAGCATTGAGAATTACACTGGCCCAGGGCAGGGTTGCTTCTCAAGAAAGAGAAAACGACCTGGCCTATTCTTACAAGCTAAGCTTTTATAGGGCAGCCACAAGCTAATTATAATCACGCAGCTGCCTAGAGTTTGTTCTTCCACTCTGCTATGATGATGAATACATTTAAACTGTTAAGTTCATAATCCCCTTCACAATTTAAATACAGAGTGGTTTACTAGGGGATCTCCGCTGGTCAGGGTCCAGGAGGTTAAGGGGTTAACGGATTGGGTGTACTGGTCCTAAGTATGGGGAACTGGCTGCCCATTCTGAGTTTGCATCTCTATACCTCCCAGGATGGCATCTCCCCTAACCTGACTGACCTTTGTTTTCCAGGGGCCGTTTACTCATATCTCCTGGAGATGTTTCTCTGAGTAAATAGCAAGGTGGCTTGAACTTCTAAATAGTCCTTACACACCACAATTGTGGTTACCTCAGATGGAGGGATGAGAGAACTGGGGAGATGTTTTTTAAGGGTACAAACTTGCAACTAATAGATAAATAAGTCTTGGGAGACCTAATCCACAATCACAATAACCACAATAACTGTAATGTTGCTAAGAGACTAGACCTTGACCGTTCACATAAAAAAAAGGAAATAATAGTTATGTAATGTGATAGAAGTGTGCGCTAAGAAATGTATCAATCAAAATATACATCTTCAATTTATATAATGTTATACATCAATTATATCTCAATAAAAAAGGAGAAGGGTTTAAAGTCAATCATCCCAATTCCACCTTCAAAAGCAAAAAGAAATAAAAGCAATTAAACCTAATGTACAAGGAAGGAAAATAAAAGATGGGAAATCAATGAAATAGTTAACAACAAGGAAAACAAATGATAGACAAGTTAATAAAGCCAAAAATAATAAAGAAAAAAACAGGGAAAACAAAGTTGCTAATATCAGGAATAAAAGAGGGGCTATAACTACATATTGTACACATACTAGGAGGATAAGAAGTCATTATCATAAACAACTTAGCCAATAACTTTAGCAACTGGACAAATTCTTTGGGCAACACAACTGCCAGACACTAAAAGAGGAATGACTCGAATACTGCTATATCTATTTTTAAAATTAAATTCCTAATAAAAAGAATTGTTTCCACAAAGCCATAGGGGGTCACTGGTAAATTCCATCAAATATTTAAGTAAGAAACAACAGCAGAGTATGTCAACAGCTGACTGGCCTTCATTGCTGGTGCTGCCATGTGCATGAATCCCAGTCTCTCTCCTTTCTTCCAAATTCCGAATTCCCAGGAAGAAATGTGATGTAGTTGGGCATGGGCCAGCTAGACACCTCTAGAACAAATGAATTGTCCATAGCCAGTAGGGGTAGGGAGAACGGGCACTTACACAGTACTGACCAGGGAACAGGGACTGACTCTAAGTTCTGAGCATGCTCTTGGAGAAGAAGGGGGCACCCCAGGCAATCACCCCAGGGCACATAATGCACCCACTGGAGCCTAGCCTGAGAAATACCCAGCTCCTGCAACTGGATGAACATAGTCTCAGAAAGAACAGCTAGCATCCAGTCTCCCTACATTCACAGGATTGTCATCTGAAAACCAGTCGTAGTCACCATGATGTTTCAGGCAAATGAAAATGATAGTGTTGATCTAGTAACACATGAGAAGATCAACTGGTGAACAAGCCCACAGAGTACAACCCATAAGAGAGCTCACCAGTTTTTCTTAACTGGTCCCCAAGCTTACACAGTCCTAAAACAAGCAAACAATCCCCTCCCCAGCCCCTCCACCACCAAAAAGCAAAACAAAACCAAAACTAAAACCAAACCAAAACAAAAAACAAAACGCCCCAATCCCCCCCAAAAAACCTAAACAAGAAACAATGATCCTTGAGATCATACAGCAGGTTGTGTAGTATAATCCCCACTTTCCAGATGGAAAAGGTCACAGCTAGAAAAGGGCAAAAGGGCCTGACCCGTCTTGCTACAGGATCCCAGTATCTTATATCATAGGATTCCTGCCTGCATAGTTATACTCCTTAAAAGACAGTTTTGGGCCCCTTGTGATTTTTGTTGGTCTAATCTGGGGGCCACCTGGAGGAAGCAATGCAGGGCATCCATCGACAAAGGGGCTCCTGCTTTTCCTGTGCTCTTGCAGATTCCCCCCCAGATCTGCCCCCTTTGCCTGTCTCTCTGTCTCGTTGAGATTTGTTGTGTCTACCATTGCTGAAATGAGAGCAAAGATCATAAAGTAGAACCACTATTCAGTTTGTGAAAGGTGACAGAAAAGGGCAAAAATACATTTTTAAAGAGGCTCATTTTTTCAAAAAGCTGAGTGATTATTTCCTTTCAGAATAAAATTATGTAAAATCATTCTCTGCAAGAAGGGGGAAAGATGGCCTTTGGAGAATGAAGCTAAACTAATTTTAGTTCAATTTGCATTTCTAGTACATTAACAACTTCAGTTTGGAGTGTGGAGGGGAGGAGAGAGTCTGACCCAATTATGCATCTCAAGAGGGGGCAGGACAGACAGAGCTGTGCCTGCAAATGCTTACTTGGGCCAAACAGATATGCTTCAGTCACACAGCTTGCAGGGAGGTGACTTTCCTCCCCCCTCTTCACCCCTCAACTCTGGAGCCAGCCAACCTTGGACTTGAACGCCATGAAGATTCACAGGAACAACATGATGTGGTGTACAGGGTGAGGGTACATTTCTTGATTTGGGCCAGTCACAGCCTCTTTGCTTCCTGTTCCTTTCTCTGAAATGGGAGCTATTTGTGGTTCCCCTGAGGATTTCAGGTAATCATGATGTAAATTACCTGTTCAAGTAGACTTTCAAGAAGGGTAGTAGGAGATCCTAGAAAATACATACTAATCTCTGCCCCAGGTTCACAGAGCTCTAAAAACACTTGTCATTTCCCAGGTGATCAGAGCACTAGAAAAATATTTTGTCCTCATATTTGATCTTTGACTCAGCTTCCTGATACAGAGTTCCCTACACCCTTGCCATTTGCTGGGTAATAGGAGTGTCTTTTGTTCTGGGAGGGGACTCTAGGGGGGCTCCTGGATGGGGCTGGTCAGCAAGAAGACAAAACCATGAGTAGAGGCTTGGAATTTTCAGCCCTGTCTCTCATTCTCTTGAGAAGAAAGGTAGGACTGAAAATGGAAATAATGATCTATCATACCTACAGGATGAAACCTCCATAAAAAATCCTGAAAATATGGGGTTCAGAGAGCTCCCTGGTTGGCGAGCACATCCATGTACTGGGATGTGATGCACTCCAACTGCACAGGGACAGAAGCACCTATACTCAGGACCCTCCCAGACCTCATCCTGTATGATTTTTTATCTGGCTGTTCACACAGAAGTTGTAGGTAACCTAGGGACCTACTACTTGTGATCTGTATCTGAAGTGGGGTGGGAGCAGTCTTGTGGGGCTGAGCCCCTAACCTGTGGAGTCTGATGCTATTTCCAGGTAAATAGTGTCTAAATTGAGTTAAATTGAGGGACACCGAATTGGCAGCATGGAGGATTGCTTGGTGTGGAGAAAAACCCCACATACTTGGTGACCAGAAGTGTCAGACATTCAGTGTTCTGTGTGAGTAGTAAAGAAAAACTCACAGGTGGAAACAACTGTAGGTTTTCTCCTATAAGGGTAGTTCCGATTGTAGCTGAGCCCAATCATCATCTCTATTATCCATCTGTCCATTCATCCATCCTTCCACTCACCTAGAGATACCACCTGTAGGTAATGGTAAAACAGATGATGGGTGTAGTCTGAGGCTCTGGAAATTGATGGGTTCCTGAAAAGTCTTTCTTACTTCCAAGTTGTGTAAATCTAATGAAATGCAAAATGCACCTGGTACTCTTGGTATTTGTAAATAGATACATAAAGAAAACCATAAAACAAAGACTTGGCTCTTCAAATCTCTGATTTATAAATAGGTTTTCACATAGAATAATAGACCTTCAAGATGGAAAGGGACCCAGGATGTTATGTTCTCCTGGGAGGTTGTGGATGCAGAGGAAAAAATATACCCATTATGTGGTTTCACACAGACTGAAATGAAACAAATAAATACCCCTCACTTTTATTTTACACCTAGGTTTTTTTTTTAAAATTACTTCTATCTGTTTTAATAGTAAACTTTGTCAAAGTGATTTAAAAGTATAGGTAATAATAAAAATCAATTATTAGAGGAAACTTCTTCTTAAAGATCTATTTCTTCCTTATTTCTAAGCTTCAGCATAACATCTTTCCTTTCTGGGTATAATAACCAAAGGTATGGTATAATACAGACTCAAAAGATGACTTTGAACTCCAGCCCTGGAGGTGAGTAAGACATCAAGGAAAATGTTCTGAAGGTCTGAGAGTCCCACCAAGTCCTCGCTAGGCTGGAGGCTAGAAGGTGACACCCCACTCTCTTCATGAATCTTCTCTCAATATTTCATAATTTCAAACAGGTAAGGGAATTGGTAGACATAGAACAGCCCCACTATTTAACCTCTCTGGCCCTTTATTTTTCTATCTACAAAATGGGGGACCTAATCCCATATAGTCGGTGGTGCTGTTGGTGTAATTGGTGTGCTAAGCAAGCGTGATGGTGCCCTGTGATCAAAACGCATTTGGTTATTCTTATGCCCTTTAAACTTTATTCCCTGGGGGGCAGGGATTGGACAAGGCAGGGAGGGGCTGTTCTCCCCTGACTCTGAGTGACAAATCCCACAGGTCTACTCTTCTCACACTTAGTTGATCGTCTAATTCAGCAATGACACAGTCCAGTTCTTTTTAATGATCCAGAACTCTGAGTGTGACTTAGCTTTGCATTTTCCCTTTCCAAGCTCAGGTCTGCTTCTGTGAACAGTGTGGGTGGGGAGTGAGGGAGAGGCTATCTTTCTGCTCTTAGCTGCTCTTTCGGATCTGCTGGCCAGGTTCTGAGAAGGGGAGGTGGGGTGGAGGTAAGAGAAGAAGAGAGTTCTCACTCAGCACATGACTTTGAACTCCAGCCCTGGAGGTGAGTAAGACATCAGGGAAAATGTTCTGAAGGTCTGAGAGTCCCACCAAGTCATAGCTAGGCTGGAGGCTAGAAGGTGACACCCCACTCTCTTCATGAATCTTCTCTTAATATTTCATAATTTCAAACAGGTAAGGGAATTGGTAGACATAGAACAGGCTCCCCTTCATTCCCATTGTAAATCCTGCATGTTGGAGGTCTCTCGCACACTGGCTCATAACCAGCATGCTGATATAACTTTGAAAACTGGATCAAAAGAGTCTCCTGTCATGTGGAGATAAGAAGTAATATATCTCATGTGTTTGGCTTTTAGTTGGTGCTCAATAAATTACTGATAAGGTAGAATCCTTAATAAATCGTTTAAGATAAGAAGGGACTTTCTGGGAAAATCCCAACAGGTGCCTGCTTTAAATGCATCAGAATGCTTTTCTAAAAATGCTCTGTAGTCAACCAATTTAGATTTCCCAAAGCCAAATTCTTGTTAATTATTCAACATTTGAAAATGTGCCACAAGTAAAACCACATGCTTTAGAATTAAAAACTCTGTTCAAAAACCCATCCTGGGGTTGGCACATCCGATGCTTTGTTGGAAATGTCCCAGAATCAAAATGAAAACAAAAGACTCCACTGTGGGTTTGAGGTTCCTTTAAAAAAGTGTCACTTTCTCAAGCATGAAAGTATTTATTCTGCAGATCCCCTTGAAAGTCTAAAATACAGATTTAAATAATGGTTCAGAACTCTCACTGAAAATCTGCCTCCATCAACTCTTTGGAAAATAGAAATGTAATTCTGGTTCTCTCACCTCGGAGCTTGGCAGAGAACAAGTGGTCTCTTTTCCAGGCAACCAAATCAATCAAAAACCATGAACCTCCAGGAAACTCGAGACCCTGATTACCTAGCCCCATGTTTGTGCATACAGCATGTGTGCATGGTAGGTTTGTGTTCTGCCTTATGCGAGCTGGGGGCATTGAGGCTCTGCTGCTGAGAAAGACGAATGCTTTGTTTTTCTCCTGGCAACAAGATGAAATCAAAACCCTCTGTAATCTGGCTGACTCCCACGGAAAATAACATTTTTTCCAGAACTGGAGGCAGCTTTGGTAGCCAGTGGGAATGGAGAGGCAAATGCCTTCTTTTCATCAGCGGAAGACCCTTTTGTATACTCACTGAGGACTTGGGTAATTCCCTTAAGTTATTTGGACCTGAAACCCACCTTCCTTTGTCAGTTCCAGTGCACTCTCCCCTGCCCCCGCCCCCATCCAGCCCCCAATTCCAGTGACAAGCAGTGCTTCTTGTCTGACAGTAGCTTTCTTTTTTTTTTTTTTATTGTTACTTAAATTTTTTTCCCCAGTATTCCAAGATTCATTCCCCATTCCCTACGCCCAGTGCTCCACGCTTTAGGTGTCCCCAGTACCCACCACCAGGCTCTCCCATCCCTCCACCCTCCTCCCTCCAAGTCCCTCAGTTTGTTCTGTGTCCAAAGTCTCTGTTGTTTCATTTCTCTCCCTGGATTATCCTAGTTCCCATTTACTACTTCTTCTCTCACTGTCCTCTAGGTTACCCCTCATGCACCACAAGTAAGTGAAACCATGTGATGCTTGACTCTCTCTTCTTGGCTTATTTCACTCAGCATAATCTCTTCTAATCCAGTCCATGTTGCTACAAAAGTTGGATATTCATCCTTTCTGATGGAGGCATAGTATTCCATTGTATATATGTACCACATCTTCTTTATCCATTCATCTGTTGATGGGCACCTTGGCTCTTTCCACAGTTTGGCGATTGTGGCCATTGGTGTGCATATGGCCCTTCTTTTCACTACATCTGTATCTTTGGGGTAAATGCCCAAGGAAACAGTCAACAAAACAAAGAGGCAACCCACAGAATGGGAGAAGATATTTGCAAATGACACTACAGACAAAGGGCTGGTATCCAAGATCTATAAAGAACTACTCAAACTCAACACCCAAAAAGAAGATGAACACATCAAAAAATGGGCAAGAGACAAGAAGAGGCACTTCTCCGTAGAAGATATACAAATGGCTAATAGACACATGAAAAAATGTTCAGCGTCACTAGCTATCAGGGAAATTCAAATCAAAACCACTCTAAGATACCACCTTACACCAGTCAGAATGGCCAAAATTAACAAGACAGGAAACAACAAGTGTTGGAGAGGCTGCAGAGAAAGGGGAACCTTCTTACACTGTTGGTGGGAATGTAAACTGGTGCAGCCGCTTTGGAAAACAGTGTGGAGATTCCTGACAGTAGCTTTCTTGGGCTCTGCCTGTTCTCACTGCTCTCACCAGCACCTCCCCACTCCTCCACCAATACTAGCTACTCACTAAAGTCTCAAAGCCCTCAATCCCCTCTACCCCCAGCCAAATGTCCATCACTGCAGGGTTTGAGCAGACTGGGTAGCCACTTAAAGAGGCAGCCGCACAGAGAGGATGTTACATAATGCATCACGGAGAATTTGGGCACTGAGTGATGAATGCCTGCTCCACGAGGATAAAAGAGATGGATTGATTTGCCCCAGCACACATTGCCAGGACAAAGCTCTCAGACCCAGCTTTCCTGCTTTGGGCAAGTATTCTTAACTCAGTGTCTCTCCATATCTGGGAGTTAAGAGGGTCTCCTTCACACGGGTCATTTCTCCTTCAAACAGTTTTTCTCTGGCTACCTACATCCTTCACTACTGGTCTCAAGGGGACTTTCTAGACTAGACTGGGTACCCCTTCCAGCAGAACCCTGCATAGAAGATACCTAGTAATGTTGAGGGAAGAAATATGAGGAGGTGCTGAAAAGTACGTGGGGGCCGATCCTACCGCAGTGCCTCCCAGAATGCACACTGGATTCCTAGCAGCAGTTACTCTTCAGGAATACGGCTATGAAATGTAGAGAAGGGAGCGTTTCACTCTTACTTTTTGTAATTCCTTTATTTAATTTTTAAAAATTTAGCCATTAGCAGACTTTGCATTTTACATTTATAACTAAGTCCATCTTCAAATAATGCAATATTGCTATCCATACCCGATAATGAAATATTGCTGGTGCCTTCTGCCAATCCCTCATGATATTGCTGTTATCCATTTCACTTGCTCTAGTCATCCAACACATTGTTGTTATTACATTAAACAAGCAGTTATCATTAGCTCAATTAAGAAGGATAATAAAATATTTTAATTTAATCTTCATTTATTCCTTCTCTGAGGTTTTTCCTTTCTTTAAGTAGATCCAAATTTCTGACGTAAATAATTTTCCTTCTCCCTGAAGGATTTCTTTTAGTATTTCTTACAGACCTGTTCTGCTGGTGACTAATTCTCCCAGTTTTTGTGTGTCTGAGAAAGTCTTTATTTCTCTTTCATTACTGAAGGATAATCTTGCTGGGTGTAGAATTCTAGGTTGCTGGGGTTTTTCTTTCAAGACTTCAGATATTTTGGTACATTCTCTTTTTGCTTGCAAGGTTTCTAATGAGAAGTCTGCTATAATTTTTATCCTTGTCCCTTTATAATTAAGTGTAAGGGCCTACTTGGCCAGAGTAACTCCATTTTGTCCAAACAGCCATTTTGTTGTTCACCAGGTAAAACCTGCTGACTCGGAATGACACATATCTTCCAGAAACTGATCAGTTCTTGGTATCAGAGCTCAGAAGAATGAGGGCGGGTCAAACCAGGTAGAGGAGCCCAATCAGTAAAAAACACATGTGTAACCCCTTTAACCTCCTGGATCCTGACCAATAGAGATAAAAATTAACTCAAGGACAGCTACGTAACTGCAGTCAGTTTATGGTTCGTGGTTTTGCCCATAAAAGCTAGCCTGTAAAGCTTGACAGGGTTGCTCTCTCTTCAGAGATGGCCCTGAACGGTCAGTTTGGTTCTCGATGCTTGGTGTGAAATAAAGCTTTGCTTGACCTTTGCTTTTGTGTAGCAACCTCGTTCTTTTAACCACAGACCCTAACAGTAAGATGTGTCCCTCTCCTGGTTTTGTTTCAAGAATTTTTCTTTGTCTTTGGTTAAAGTTTGAATATGAGAGCATAAATCCCATAAATTTTTTGGTCTTATTCCACTTGATGTTCTCTCAGCTTCCTGGATCTGTGTTTGGGGTGTGTTATTAATTTAGAAAGTGTTTGTCTCGTGTTCAATTATTTCTTCTACTACATTGTTTATATTTCCCCCTGGTATTCCAATTAAGTGTTATCTGGCATATCCAAATAGGTTATATCTTTTTTTAAAAAAGATTTTATTTATTTATTTGAAAGAGGCAGAGAGACAGGGAAATAAAGAGTGGGGAGCAGGCTCTGCTCTGAGCCACCCAGGCACCCCTAGGTTATATCTTTTGATATTCCACAGTTCTTTTGATATTCCACAGATACTCCTTAGTTCTTTTTTTTTTTTTTAAAGATTTTATTTATTTGGCAGAGAGAAACACAGCCAGAGAGGGAACACAAGCAAGAGGAATGAGAGAGGGAGAAGCAGGCTTCCCGCCGAGCAGAGAGCCCGATGTGGGACTCGATCCCGGGTCTCTGGGATCATGACCTGAGCAGAAGGCAGTCGCTTAACCAACTGAGCCACCCAGGCGCCCGATACTCCTTAGTTCTTAGGTGCTCTGTTCTGTGGTTGTTGTTCTTTTTTTCCCCCCTTCCTTCCATCATTATTCTCTTTGTGTTTCAGTTTGGGAACTTTTTACTGACCTAGTTTTGAGTTCACTGATCTTTTTCTCAACCATGTCTAGTCAGCTGATGAAGTCATCAGAATCTCATTCTTCATTACCACTAAAGTTGTTTCTTCTTCTATTGCATTTGATTATTTCTTAAGATAGCAAAGATTGCTTTGCTTGCATTACTACCCATCTGTTCATCTACACTGTATACTTTTTCCTTTACACTTTATTAATCATGGTTATGTTAAATCATAGTTCTTTTAAATTGCTGCTCTGATATTTCCAACATCAATTACACATCTGAGTCTGGTTCAGATGTTTACTTTGCCTCTTCAGACTGTATTTTTTTCTTGACTTTCATCATGCCTGATAATTTTTTATCAAAAGCTGGACATGATGTATTGAGCAATAGGAACTGAAGGAAACAGGGTTGTAGTGTGATGTTTTATGTTAATCTGTCTAGGAATTGGCCTCTGTTTAATTTTTGCTATAGAAGTAGGTGCCAGAACCTTCAAATTCCTATAGGATCCCTGTTTTCGTCTTTAGGTTTCCCTAAAGACTCCTCCTTCAATAGAGTCTGCACCTTGCAGTTCTTTCACTTGTACTTCACTGTTACCGTGCTGGTGTCCTGTTGATGAGGCAGAAAGACATGGTAAGGATGTGATAAGATGTGGTAAGGAAGGGAAGCATTCTAATCTTATTTTTAAATTTTGGTCATTTAGTGAGCCCATGTCCCTGGACTGTGACCTTTGCAAGTGTGTCTTAGCCTCCACCCATCCCCTCACCATCTTAAGTGACATAAGAAGCCTGTAACAAGCTGGGGTCTACTAAATTCCCTTATTCCAGGTGGAATAAGGGTCTGGTAAAGTCTCTTCCCTTTCTGGATAGACTTTTATTATGCAGAATACTCTGGCATATTTCCAAATGGTTACTTTTCTCCTTTGAGGTAACTAGAAGTAAAACCTATGAAAATGGGACACTCACCCAAACTATGGCCACCAGGAGTTTCTCACTTTCAAACTACTCCACCCTCAGCCTTCAGAAATTCATCAAAAATTGCCATTTAAGTGCTCCCATAGTTTTTTGCTGCAAGGGGTTTCCACGTCAGGTAAGCAGATCTTGGCTCTGACTCTGAATTCACCTATCTCTCTACATTTCAGGGCAGCTGTTTGCCTTGTGACCTCAATTTTCTGGTGTGTCCAATAAAAGTCATGAATTTCAGTTTGTTTAGCTTTTATCTTATTATAAGGATGGGAATGAAGACCTCTGAGTTTTTTCCATGTTGGAACTGAAGCTGGAAATCTATCATTTAATGTTTAACAAAGAATTTAATTGTTTTAAATAAAGAAAAAAATTGAAAAATAAAACACTCTTTTTAGGGGCTTATCTTTGGCCTCTAGTGGTATAACTATAGAGTAATTTTTTTCTTGCTTTAGCAAGGACTTATACCTGCAAACATTTTTAATCCTAGTAGAAGTTACCAATAGAACCATTATCTCCCATAAAGAATAATGATTATCCTCCTTGCTAAGCCCTAGGGCAGCCAAATCTTACTTTAGGTAATTGTTTCCTGCATCCAGTTGGCAGTTTGTTTCCTGGACCCAAGCCAACATAAAGGCAAGAGAGTCTATAATTTTAAGAAATACCTCCCAGTCTTCCCTCTCCCTGTAGATCCCAATCCCCATAATGGGGGACATAGTTCCTCCTAATAGAAGGGGAGTTATGATTTCCTTTCCAAAGACCCATGGTTGAAAGAGCTCAGTGACAAGTCTGTACTGAGGTATAAATGATTGATGGTGGGTATCTTCCTGAGAACAGTCTCTTCTAAGACATAAGAACTACGTGAGCATGGAAGGCTGTAAAGAGGGGTGATACATTCACCTGGGGGAGGAGAGAGGGAGAAAGCCGTAGGGCCTTCCCCAGCCCCCACTCTGTTGCTAGCCCTGAAGACATCATTCCTCTCTCTCCCTGAGCTAAACCTGATGAAGCCCAGCAAAAGAGTACAGGATTGGACTGTAACCGCTGTGACACTCGGGAAACTCCTTGATGCCTCTGAGTTTGGGCTTCCTGGTGGGGGCACTAGGTGCCTCAATACAACTGGTCCAAACATTCACCTGACCTTGCTGATGGGGCTGGGTCTGCAGGTTTTTTCTGTGGTATTTAAGCCAGAATAGAGAACTTACTATCTAAAAGTTATCTGTCTCACAATGTTCCCCCTGCTCTGGTGACTAGAGAACATAGTCTTCCCTGGGGCTTTTAATGTCTGTTTCCAGTGATGTGTCCAGGTTGCTGGTTTCATCAGCTCAAGTCTGGGATGCATGAGGCAAACAAAGCAAAAGCCCAGGGGACTCACTACTAGGTTATTCCTTGGGTCCTGAGATCCCTAGCCAGTCTGCCTTCTTCCCTGCACCTTTCAGAGTCTTTCTAGGCTTGTTTTATATACCATATCCAGAGGTTTTAATTGTATTTAGCAGGAGGAATAAGAAAAGTGGATCTATTCCATCTTCCCAGAAGCAGAATTCTGTCCTCTCTGTTTTGTTACCTGTTTCAATGCAACATATTTTCATGCAAATATATTTTGTATTATCATTTTAATGGTGGTGTATTTTTCCATGACACTGATATATATTGTTTTAATTAAATCAATTATCTGTGGTTGGACCTGCAATGTTTCTTCCCCCCCAACACATTTCTTCTATTACAAATAACCCAAGTACCTAAACATTGGTCATATTCTTAATTATTTCCTTTGGTTAAATTTCTGAGCATTGGTACTGGCAACCTAGAGGGTACATGCAGCTGATGGTCTCTGGAGAGCTGAGAGATCATAGCAAATTATGGAATTGTGTGTACCTGTGTGTGTATGCAGCCCTCTTATCTGCAATATCGCCGATTATTATTTTTTAATTGCCAATCCAGTAAGTTAAAAATGGTATATCACATTTCAAAAATTACCTATATTTAGTTATCTGTGAGACTCAAGAGCAATACAGGTGAGTACTAGCACCATACGGCTAAGCAGTAAGAGGAGAGATGGGAAAAACTGAGATCAAAAGCTTGAAAGGGTCCCCCAGGCAGAGTCGGCTCATGTATGGAACACCAGTACAGTGTAGCAGCTGGTGGGCAGGACCTAGTGACCAGGCCAGACCGAGAGGGGCAGAGGGTAGGGAAGTAGGAGGGCAGCTCCCATCTGATGGGACAACAGATTTCCTCTGTCATGCAGTGGGTCATTTAATTGCTCAGGAATTCTTGAGGCCATTTCCTAAAGAAGTATCCGCCATCCATCAGAAATGGGTAGACATCATAGTGAATGGACTGAAAGCCCGATTTAATTATTGTTCCATAACTACTGGCCTTATAAGAGATGAATTAATAGAAGCATACACACACACACACACACACACACACACACACACACACACACATGCACACACTCGTACACACACACACACACACACACACACAGCCCTGGCCTGTTTTAATCGTGGTCTTCCAATCCATGCCACACTTAGTCACTATCAGACTATAATTAGCTTATGTTACAATCGGGCTGTAATGACAGTCACGTAGGACAAGTGCAAGACAATAGGGGTTGAGCCTGACATAAAGGGAAGGAGCTTTCTTCGCAGCAGTTCTCAGCAACAGCTTGGATTTCACCACTGTCCATCCTGCTGCTCAATAAGTGAATGTGAACAATAGTGATTTGCATTTGTTTGCAAGGAATTTTTTTTTTTTTTAATTTGAGAGAGGGGTGGGGAGAAAGGTGGGAGAGGAAAACAGAGAACCCGAAGCAGAGAGCCCAACACAGGGCTCATTCCGACAACTCTGAGATCACCACTGGAGCTGAAACCAAGAGGAGGCCACACAAGGAACTACACCACCCAGCACCCCTGTTTGCGAGGGATTTTTAACTGTAAGTCCTTAAAGGCAGAACTCTCCAGATGCCCCACTGCCAAAAATCTGAACTAGAGAGTACCTCACGTCATCACTTTGTTTCAATTTGCTGAATTGGAATACAGTGAATTGAATCTCATGAAGTTGATTAATCTAGACTCTGACATCAAGGGGACGCCCTGTGCTGGTGACAGCAGGCCTGCCACGATAACTATACCCAGTGCCTTACACGGTCACTTGCCCCTTCATGCTGCTTCACGTGGAGACATTAGATTTCATCAGACAGGCCGTGCCCACTGTGCTAAGGGGCAATCTGATGCTTCAGAGTACAGAACACGAGACTTCACACAAGATGCACTCGTTCCTTGAATTCCTGCTGGAGACTCGGACTCCCTCTCCCCGCCCCCACTGCACCGCAGAAATTTTCATGAATTCTATTTTGTCCAATACAAATCAATACAGGGTAGGGTGAATTTATAATTATATGCAGAGCATCATACAGTTATTCCTGACAGGAAAATACTGCCACTTTGAAGAGACATTAATAAAAACAGAATAACAGGTACCATCACACCTCTGATGCTTGGAGTAAGCTTCTGGGAGCGTCTAGCTTGGCTTCAAACCTTATTGCTGCTTCACCACTCACATACTGATGAGGCCAAGCAGAGAAAGGCATGTCCCTAAATGATCCAGGCCCCATACATGAAGACATGTACCTACAGTGATCCAAGCCCCAACACAGGAAGGCATGGCCCTACAGTGATCCAGGCCCCTGGACAGGAAGGCATGTTCCTATAATGCTCCAACCCCAGGAAAGGAAGGCATACTCCTACAGTGATCCAGACCCCAGGACAGGAAGGCATGTCCCTACAATGATACCAGCCCTCGCCTAGCCTCTCTGCATCCCTGCAGCTGCGCTGACATCGGGCCAGCTGATGGATTCCTGAAGGCGTCATGACCTGCTGCTCAGAGTGGGCACCTCGGTGTGCAGTGGGAACGCATTGTCCTGATTCCTGCCCCAACAAGGACAGCCATGGTCTGGCTGCTCAGTCTGTGACAGGTGCATCCTGAGGGGGCCAGCCCTGGGACCCAGGGTGTCCCTTCTGCAAGCAAGGGACACAGTGCACTGAGGTTTGCAGCCCCCGTCCAGTATTCTGCATCCAAGAAGTTACGGAGAGCTTTGCACTTGGGTTTATTAATCACTCTCATTTCCAAAGGTGACGTTGGAATCCTGGCTGGCTCCTTGGACTGTATTTCGATGGTGAGAACCCAGAGGCAGGGAGAATGGATTCTTTGTCCCACCACATCCTCCTTCACCAGGTGTTGATGGTGTTACAGACACGCACAGTAAGTTCAGTGGGACCTGTCTCACTGTGGCACAGCCAGTGAATATCTGGGGAGGAGAGTAGGTACAGGCATTTGCCACTGTGGCTCCCCAACTCCCTTGTCAGGCCCCTGGTAATTTTTCGGGTTGCGAGCCCTGCCATTCTCCCGCTTCTCACAGCACCACATTCCTTTGCATGTCATTGCACACATGGGACTGGGTCCCACCAACTGGATGCACACAAGCCTGGGACCCAGAAGTGCAGGCGCTAAGGCGGAGTCCTCGGCCTGGGGAAGCCCGTGTGCAGGCGCTGCGATGGTGGACATGCTGGGGTCTCGTCTCGAGCAAGGGTGGCCGTGGTGTGGGGCTTTCTCTGGGGCAGCGCCCATGCTGCTGATCCGGACTATGTAGCTTCACAGAGCGCTGAGCCTTTCCAGATTCTGGGACCCACCTAATATCTTTAAAGATTGTATTTATTTATTTGAGAGAGAGAGAGAGAAAGAGCATGAGCAGGGCAGAGGGACAGGGAGAAGCAGACTCCCCACAGAGCAGGGAGTCCAGTGCAGGACTCAATCCCAGGACCTGAGGGGGTCGCAGGACCCTGGGATCATGACCTAAGCTGAAGGCAGACACTTAACTGACTGAGCCACCCAGGCACCCCAGGCACCTAATAAATTTAAATAAATTCTTTTCTTGCTTACAACAGCAAGAGCTTATTTTGTTATTTGCAACAAAAAACCTGACCAACGTTAACCACAACCCAAGATTTCGATTCCCAAATTCAGAACTTTCCTCCTACCCCCTCGGCCCACCATCAGATATTCACTTTAAACTCACATCTTACTCGTGCTCTCCCTTTCTCCAGATATGTAACTGAAAGTAAATTACTGAGGGCAGCTGGGAAGAGAAACCTGAACCCTGGGACTGTCAGAATGGACAGCGATGGGCGGGTGACAGGAAAATCCAGGGCATGCATCCCACAAGGGGGAAGCAGGAGATGTGGAAAGCCAGACAGAATCGGGATGGGCATCAGACAGAATACAGAATACATATTTACTGAACAATGATTTGGTGCTGGGATGTTATAAACAACTGCAAAACCAAAACTAAGTATCTAAGATAGGTATTCACAATATTTCTTATCTCCCCCTCTCCAAGGAGGGTTCTCTGTTTGAGCTCTTCAGCTCCTCCATCCTTATGTGGGATCAGGTCTCATGAATAAGCCAAGAAATGTCTCAGAGTTATGGACAGGAGAAATGAGGGACAGAAAGGGAGAGGAGGGGATTACAGGCTGGTACTAGGAGGGAGGGCAATGGAAATTAGACGTTGGCAGGAGAGGTACCATGATGAGGGAGACTGGGAAAGGGGACATTTTAGGAGGGTTGGGGCAGATTTCCTGGCTGTCTGGTATAACACCCCTCTTTTTGCCCTTCCTTTCAAGAGCCTTCAGAAAGTCTCATATTACTCCTTAAGGGTTTTAGTATGCATTTATTATTCTTCTGGGAGCATCGCCATTCTGGACCAGTCTTGGGAAGGAACAGATGCATTATCTCATTTGACTTTCATGATATGCCTGTGAGATGAATGCTATTGTGATTTCATTTCTCATCTTAAGAACCTGAGGACCAGAGAAGCTTTATGGCTTATCCAGAGTCACACAGCTCTCTAAGTGGTGAGACTGGGATTTGAATTCAGACCAAAAGGATTCCAAAACCCCTGCATAGGGAGGAAGGTGGGAGGGACAATTCGTTGACCTCTTTCAAATCACAATCTTTTTTTGCTTACTGGGGCTGGTCACATGGATTTGGGAATTCCTGAGCTGATGTAGGGGGTCTGCCAATTACTTAGATCTACAACTTTAAAAAAAAAAAAAAAAAAAGAAAAGAAAAGCTATGAAGTCTTACACAACTATTCCCACAGCCTAAGGATAGAACCTCCAAAGCTATAATCAAGACCTGGGTTAAGTTATTCAGAAAATAAAATTCATTAAATTGCAAACATAAAGCAGATATGCAATAACACCCCCTTGGTCTATGATACAGCTCATTTCTGAAGGCAATTCAGTTCATATGCCCTTTTTAAAAGTTTAAACGCAATTGCCTTAGGGTTGTTTATATCCACACAGACCCCAAAGTGATGACACGGGAGGAAAGTCTCCACTGTGTAACAATTTAAGTCTAAGGCACTAGTACCGGGCCTGGGAGAAACCAATTGCTCAGCACCACGTAAGAGTATCACAGAGGCTTTCCCTTATCCTGGCCACACCCCTGAGAGGTGAATACCGGTAGTCACAGCTTATAAATGATTCACTGAGGCTTCGAACCTGTAAGTGATCGGCTTGTTCACTCAGCTTCTGGTTTTAATGAGGAGACCCTAGGTCTCAGCATAAGGACCACCCTGGTTTCTACCTGTTATCTCAGGGTAATTAGTTAAATTGCCCTGCTTCATTCTCACAATTTCCGCCTTTTAGACGACAATTTGTAGGGTCACCCTAGTCATCAATGGCCACACTGAGGTGAACCCAGGTCTGGCTGAGTCTATGGCTTGTGGTCACCGGGCTCTACAAGCCTATCCGGGATACATTTTCATGAAAAGATCCTTATTTGGTGAGTCTTAAGTGGGCCCAGAAGTCCATTTTAACCAAGATCTCCATGGTGACGGCATTGTTGATGGCTGGGGGGGCTGGACCTCATCTCCTAGTCTGCGAGGGCTGCCATAATAAGCTATCACAGACTGCTTGGCTTCAACAACAGAGATTTAATTTCTCACAGTTTCGGATGCTGGAAGTCCAAGATCAAGGTGTTGGCAGGGTTGGTGCCTTCTGACGCCTCACTCCTTGGCTTGTGGATGGCCTTCTCATTGCGTCCCCATGGGGCCTTTTCTCTGTGTACATGCGTCCTTGGGGTCTCGCTGCGTCCAAATTTCCTCTTTGAGGATACCAGACTGATTGGATTATGCCCACCCAAGGCCTCTGTTTAACTTCATGACTTCTTAAAGTACCCCCATCTCCAAATACACGCACATTCTGAGGTCCCAGGAGCTAGGGCTTCAACATACAAATCTAGGAGGACACAATTCATCAACAACACCTTATCTGAGACAGAAAGTGGTAATGGAGGAAAATTATAAAATCTTCTTTTCTGAGGGTCTTCAGAAGTAAAGCAAAGTCAGACTTGTAAGAAACAGGTGCGAGCCAGGTAGAAGATGAGACCTTGTTCATTCCATCACTGGTTTGGAACAGCATCGGAGGCTGTGAACGTTCTTTGGCCCACTAATGTGAGTTCCAGGGGTGGCTGGGAAGAGATGCTTTTTTGGCTACGACCAACATCACCCCACCCTCCCACATCCCCAGCTGGGTGAAACAGAGCAGCAAAATCAAAGACCTCTGCTGCTAGAAGGTTAAAATGGGTGGAGAGTCAGATGTAATTGAGATTAGCCTGCATGGCAATGATATCTTTATACCCCAGTGACATCCCTGCTCTTCCTTCCTAATAGAGGTTACCAGAGTTACAAAGGCAGGAGGCCTTTCATATAGTTGGAACAGAGGCATAGGACTGAATTCTGGCCAACAGGAACCAAGGTAAAACATGTTAGTTGGCTTGCCATGCAGCCTGTCTCGGACGTGAGTATTTGTAGGAGTATGTGGCGCTATGGCAACCACCTTTGACCACAGGGAGAAGTGCCCTTAAGAGGCTGACCCGGAGTCCTCACCCATGATCCAACACTGAAACCACCCATCTCCAGACTTACCAAGTGAAACAGTGAATATTCTAGTTGCTGAGTGTCTTTTTGTAGGACTTCTATTACTAGTAAACAAAACCCTCCTACTTGGTACAAGGAAAAGGACTCCAGAACTTATGTTTCAAAGTGTTAATGGCTCTATGGGATGCCTGGGTGGCTCAGTCAGTTAAGTGTCTGCCTTCAGCTCGGGTCATGATTCTAGGGTCCTGGGATTGAGTCCTGCATGGTGCTCCATGCTCAGTGGGGAGTCGGCTTCTCCCTCTGCCGTTCCACCTGCTTGTGGGCTCTCTAATAAAATTTCAAATAAATAAATAAATAAATAAATAAATAAATAAATAAATAAATAAAAAGTGTTGATGCTTATTTGAAAATCGGCCCATATTGCATGTTTATTACAAGAATCATAAGCAGATAAAAATGTATACAGAAATCAATCTTAAAAGATAATACTCCATGTAATTATTTTTAATAATACAGTTTATGTCCTAATTTATATCTTTCCAAGCATATATAAATATATACATATATTTATTCTACAAAAATGGCATCATATTCTGCCCCTAGTTTTGTAATTTGTTTCATGTCTGTGCCCAATATTATAGGATGATGTTCTTTTCACATTTTTGATGGTGGCAAACCATCCTCTTGTGTGTATGTAATAATTTAAATGATCGTACATGGACATCACTTATAGTTTTTAGCCACTATAACTGCTTTTATAAATACCATGATAAACATCTTATGTATATCAATGTGCTCATTTGACTGAATACTTCCATAGGACAAATTCAGAAAATAATATCTGAGTCAATCAGATGTCACATTTAAGGATCTGGGTCTGAATTGCAAAATTGCTCTCCGGGAAGGCTGCAACACTGTCTTCTCCCACAAAGAGCCTATAAGACACCCTGTTTCTGCATACCTTCCCCAATGCTGGATGTTACTCATTGCCAATCTGAAAAATCAAAAAAGAAAATGTATCTGATTTTTTGGTAGGTTTTTGATTATCAAATAAGGGCAGACGTTTTGGCTACTTGTTGAAAGCTTGGCTGTCTCAGAGCACAGGAAATTTTCTTTCCTATTTTACTCAAAACAGGCTTGGGAGGCCCCTGAGCACCTGCCATGACAACCAGTAGCCCTCACTCACTCTCCCCAGTTATTCTGGGCCTCACTATGTCTGGTGGAGTGAATTCTCCTTCTCGCCTGCTTTAGTGACGGCCCATTACTCAAGCAATAGTGTGGCCCCAACCCAGCCTCTTTTTAAACGTAACAACTTACCTTCTATAGGGGAGTCTCAAACCTGACTATACATCAAGACTATCTAGACAGGTGGGTTTTATTTGTTTGTTTGTTTGACTTTAATATAAATTTCATTTTCCTTCATGAGTAGGTAACATATGACTCACAACAACAACAACAAAATTTTTTTTTAAGAGAAAACATTGAAAGAAATTTTAATTGGTTCATCACAAAGTGAACAACAACAAAATTTTAAAGGGGAATTCGTTAAAAATCTCCCTCCATAGACATTTTAACAATGTTTATTCTTCTGATCCATGAGCATGGAATGTTCTTCCATCTTGTCGTGTCTTCTTCAATTTCTTTCACGAGTGTTCTGTAGTTCCTCGAGTACAGATCCTTGACTTCTTTGGTTAGGTTTATTTCTAAGTATCTTTATGGTTTTTGGTGCTATAGTAAATGGAATCGATTCTCTGATTTTCCTTTCTATATTTTCATTGTTAGTGTATAAGAACACACCTGATTTCAGTGCATTGATTTTGTATCCTGCCACATTACCAAATTGTTGTATGAGTTCTAGTAGTTTGGGGTTAGAGTCTTTTGGGTTTTCCACATAGAGTATCATGTCATCTGCAAAGAGAGAGAGTTTGACTTCTTCTTTGCCAAGTTGAATACCTTTTATTTCTTTCTGTTGTCTGATTGCTGTTGCTAGGACTTCTAACACTATGTTGAACAGTAGTGGTGGGCATCCTTGCTTTGTTCCTGATCTCAGAGGGAAGGCTGTCAGTTTTTCCCCATTGAGAATGATATTCACTGTGGGTTTTTCGTAGATAGATTTTATGAGGTTGAGAAATGTTCCCTCTATCCCTATACTTTGAAGAGTTTTAATCAGGAACAGATGTTGTATTTTGTCAAATGCCTTTTCTGCATCAATTGAGAGTACCATGTGGTTCTTCTCTCTTCTCTTATTGATTTGTTCTATCACGTTGATTGATTTGTGAGTGTTGAACCACCCTTGCCTCCTGGAATAAATCCCACCTGGTCATGATGGATAATCTTTTAAATGTATTGTTGGATCCTGTTAGCAAGGATCTTGTTGAGAATGTTGGCGGCCATATTCATCAGAGATATTGGTCTGAAGTTCTCCTTTTTGATGGGGTCTTTGTCTGGTTTGGGGATTAGAGTGATGCTGGCTTCATAGAAAGAGTCTGGAAGTTTTCCTTCTGTTTCTATTTTTTGAAAGAGCTTCAGGAGAATAGATGTTATTTCTTCTTTGAATGTTTGGTAGAATTCCCCAGGGAATCTGTCTCGTCCTGGACTCTTGTTTTTGGGGACATTTTTGATCACTGCTTCATTCTTGTTACTATATATAGGTCTATTCAGATTGTCAATGTCTTCCTGTTTCAGTCTTGGAAGTTTATAGGTTTCCAGGAATGTATCTATATCTTCTAGGTTGTTAAACTTATTGGCATATAATTGTTGATAGTAATTTCTGATGGTTGTTTCTATTTCGTTGGTGTTAGTCGTGATCTCTCCCCTTTCATTCATAATTTTATTAATTTGGATCTTCTCCCTTTTCTTTTGGATTAGTTTGGCCAATGGTTTATCAATCTTATTGATTCTTTCATAGAACCAGCTTCTAGTTTCATTGATGTGTTCTACTGTATCTCTAGTTTCTGATTCATTCATCTCTGCTCTAATCCTAATTATTGTTAAAATGTCTATACTGCCCAGAGCAATCTGTACTTTCAATGCCATTCTGATCAAAATTCCACCAACATTCTTCACCAACATTCTTCAAAGCGTTGGAACAAACAACCCTAAAACAACCAAAAAAGACCCCGAATCACTAAGGAATTGCTGAAGAAGAAAAGCAAAGCTGGGGGCATCATGTTACCTGACTTCAGGCTTTTTTACAAAGCTGTGATTACCAAGAACGCATGGTGCTGGCACAAAAACAGAGAAATAGATCAATGGAACAGAGTAGAGAGTCCAGATATGGACCCACAAATCTATGGGCAAATCATCTTTGACAAAGCAGGAAAAAATATCCAGTGGATAAAAGACAGTCTCTTTAATAAATGGTGCTGGGAAAATTGGACAGCTACATATAGAAGAATGAAACTAGACCATATTCTTACACCACACACAAAGGCAAACTCAAAATGATGAAAGACCTCAACGTGAGGAAGGAATCCATCAAAATCCTGGAAGAGAACATAGGCAGTAATCTCTTTGACATTGGCCACAGCAACTTCTTTCAAGACACGTCTCCAAAGGCAAAGGAGACAAAAGCAAAAATGAACTTCTGGGACTTCATCAAAATAAAAAGCTTCTGTACAGCAAAGGAAATAGTCAACAAAACAAAGAGGCAACCCACAAAATGGGAGAGGATATTTTCAAATGACACTACAGACAAAGGGCTGATATCCAAGATCTATAAAGAACTACTCAAACTCAACATCCAAAAAGAAGATGAACACATCAAAAAATGGGCACCTTACACCAGTCAGAATGGCCAAAATTAGCAAGTCAGGAAACAAAAAAGTGTTGGAGAAGCTGCAGAGAAAGGGGAACCCTCTTACACTGTTGGTGGGAATGAAAGTTGGTGCAGCTTCTTTGGAAACAGTGTGGAGATTCCTTTAAAAATTAAAAATAGAGGGGCGCCTGGGTGGCTCAGTTGGTTAAGCGACTGCCTTCGGCTCAGGTCATGATCCCAGAGACCCGGGATCGAGCCCCACATCGGGCTCCCTGCTCGGCTGGAAGCCTGCTTCTCCCTGTCTCACTCCCCCTGCTTGTGTTCCCTCTCTGGCTGTGTTTCTTTCTGTCAAATAAATAAAATAAAATCTTAAAAAAAAATTAAAAATAGAGCTACCGTATGACCCTGCAATCGCACTACTGGGTATTTACCCCAAAGATACAGATGTAGTGAAAAGAAGGGCCATATGTATCCCAATGTTCATAGCAGCAATGGCCACAATCGCCAAACTGTGGAAAGAGCCAAGGTGCCCTTCAACATATGAATGGATAAAGATGTGGTACATATACACAATGGAATGCTATGCCTCCATCAGAAAGGATGAATATCCAACTTTTTTAGCAACATAGACTTGACTGGAAGAGATTATGCTGAGTGAAATAAGCCAAGTAGAGAAAGTCAAGTATCACATGGTTTCACTTACTTGTGATACATAAGGGGTAGTATAGAGGACAGTAGGGGAAGGAAAGGAAATGGGAAGTAGGGTAATTCAGGCAGAGAAACAAAACATGAGAGACTTTGGACACAGAAACAAACTGAGGAACTTGGAGGGAGGGGGTGGGGGGATGATAGAGCCTGGTGGTGGGTACTGAGGGCACCTATTGCATGGAGCACTGGGTGTGGGGCGTGGGCAATGAATCTTGGAACACTGAAAAAATAAAATAAATTTAAATTAAAAACAAAACTCCCTCCATAGGCCCAAACCACTCCATTATCTTCCGCAGATGCAACAGATGTCGCAAGTTTTTTGTGGCTACTTTCAGAGATATGAGTAGATTTTTAGAAGTGCCCCTTTTGGATGAAACATAACAGTTTTTGGCCTCAGAAACAAACTGAGGGTCTTGGAAGGGAGGGGATGGGGGGATGGGTGAGCCTGGTGGTGGGTATTGAGGGCACGAATTGCATGGAGCACTGGATGTGGGGCATAAACAATGAATCTTGAAACACTGTAAAAATAAAATAATGTAATAAAAAAAAAAACAGTGTCCTCCCAGGAAAAAAGAAAAAAGAAAAGAAAAGAAAAGAGCTACACTAGGATGTCATTCGTTCATTCATTCAACACATACTTATTGATCATGCTCTTTTATTGCCTGACACTATATTTGGTGCCCATATACAGCAGTGAACTAAAGCCATTACTCTCATGGAGTTTAGATAATAACGTGAGGGAGAAACAGAAAACAAACTGTAATTATCAGAAAGTGAGACATTCCATGATGAAAACTGGTTTTCCAATTGCTTGCATCTCAACTTAAACCTTCTTCCCCCCTTGGAGATATTTTTAGTCCCTCCACTGCATGACAGAGAAGACAGAAAGAAAAAGGAGCAAAATGTGGCAGGCAATTAGATGACTCCCAAAGCCTAAATTCTGGATGAGCCCAAAGCTTGTGCCCAAAGTCCTTCTGGTGTGATGTTCATTTCACTAACACAGGGCATTGAATTCTTCATAAAGGCTTACTCTGAGAAATGTCAGCTTGCTCATTACTACAAAATAAAAAGTCCGATCCCTTCTATTTTTTTCTGCAAGCCACGAAGCCCTACACTAAAGCATTGTCCCCCCCGCCCAGGCAGCGTCTTTCAGAGCTGGATTCAAAGCTGGAATTTAACACCAAGTGCCTCTCAGAGAGAAAGGTAGTTGGAGTCTCCTTGATGTGGACACTCACAATATTCTGTTCAGTTAAAAAAAATACCATTACTGACTTGTGCCATGCCCTGTGGTAGGTACCATTATCGTCCTGTTCAAAATCTGAGAAGATACCCAGGCTCAGAGAAGGTGGGTAACTTATCCAAGACACCCTGAATTCAGATCTAGGCTTGCTGATGTCAGAGCTTGGTATATCCCCCAAAGGGTTACCTCAAAATTTGAATGAGATGATCCAGCGTCACCTGGCTGGCTCAGTTCAGAGAGCATGCCACTTGATTTTGGAATCGTGTGTTCAAGCCCCACAATGAGGGTAGAGTTTACTTAAAAAAATTGCAAAGTCTCATTCAGAATCTCTGTGCTCTCTACCACCCCACAGCACCTACACCCAAAAGGGAATAAATATTTAAAAACAAAAGACAAAAAACATTGACTAATATTGTCCGTATGTTATGTTTGACATAATATCTGGTAAATGGTTAAGATCTATTTCATTCTATAGAAACTACCTTCTTCTTCTTTGCCTTCTTTTTCTTCTTTCTCCTCTTTTCCCTCACCCTCCTACATTTTCTTCTTCCTCCTCTTTCTTGTTAATTGACTATACTCTTCAAGACGGCACCTATGGACTCACAGTCACCATTTTTTTTTTTAACCAAACTAGTGAGAAGGAATGAGGTGGGGAGGCGTGAAACCACGGGTGGGGGCTGGACTTTGCTTGCCTGCTGCAAGCTGGGGATTTGGAGGCCCTTCCCGGTACCCAGGGTTATACCGTGAGAAGGTCCTGATTCAGCCTGCATTGTTGGTGCCTCCAAACCCTGCCTCATTTTCCCCTTTGTTTGACCATGAAGCCCTGGAGGACTTTCTCCTATTTGTATTCCCTGTGCCGGGAATGGTGTCTGGCTCATAAGAGGTATACAGGTTGAATGAAGAAACGACTAGAAAAGCTGCCTGATTAGCCAGCTTCCTCTTCTCCAAGGTTGGACTCAGCCCTTGTGTCTTCGGTCACTATTCATTTTGCCTTTTTCCCTGCCAGATGCTGTACTGCACACTTCAGATTTATTTTTTTCCCTTAGTTCTCACATCAGTCACTGGGGTAGGACGTATTAACTCCACCCTACACCCGTGGAACGTGAGGCTAGTGGTATGTAAGCGGTGGTCACACTGTTCTGAATCAGTGAGGGTAGCTCCGATATTGCCCCTTCTTCTTAACCCACCTGTCCCTTCATCCCCCCAAACAGCATGAAACAAGCACAGACTGAGCACAGCATGGGGCGAGGCTCGGAACACAGAGGGGTCATGATCCATAGGACCCTTGTTCTCATGGGGTTTATAATCCCATGGGAAGCAGAGACCAGTGAGTGGTGAGCAGGGTGCTGAGTCCTGAGTGCAAGAAGAAACATGCAGGGACTGTGGGAGACAGAGGATGGGCATACAGCTTACTGGTGGCTTCCAGAGGAAATGGCATCCAGGCAAAGCCCTGAAGGATGCTCATTAGCCAGATGGAAAGAGGAACGGGCATTCCCAACAGAGGGAACAGTATATTCAACGGTATATACAAAAGACCAGGGAGAAAGTACAGGTGTCAGGACTTGCATGGGGCT
This sequence comes from Spilogale gracilis, assembly GCA_004023965.1. Lineage (NCBI taxonomy): Eukaryota > Metazoa > Chordata > Mammalia > Carnivora > Mephitidae > Spilogale > Spilogale gracilis. The sequence continues at coordinate 150,537 of PITA01002483.1, forward strand.
CACAGGGTGCTGGTGGGGGAGGGAATTAAGCAGCACAGATGCCAAATAATCAGATCAGATTGTGAAGGGCCCTGCAGATCACGATATTTAAAGAATGGGGACTCGTATGTGTAGAGAAGCCCTGTTTAAAATAAGAGTGGGGTGATGTGATTTGATTTGCATTTTCAAAAGATCTCTCTGGATACCTTGTAGACAATGAACCAGAGGGCAGTGGGGGTGGGTGCTTGAGAAGGCTAGGTACACGCACGGTGTGGGAGATGGTGTATTGCATTAATGGAACAGGAGAGCAGCATGCAAAGAAGAAGGGATGGATTTCAGAGGCCTGTACAAACTCCAGCCAACAGGACTCAATCACTGAGTAGGGTACGGGTGGTGGATGGGGTGTCTGTGGGGCAGCGCTAGGAGCAAGGGCAGGAGGCCTGCATGCAGAAAGGGGGTGCGTGCTATCCACACTGCTGGGAAGGCCTTTTCTCCTGCAGCACCCCCAATTGCTCCTTGCAACCACCCCCTCCGCTCTTTCTTTGTCCCGGGACCACTGATGCCTGAACCTCCTATGACATATGCATCGTTTAGCAATCACAGTGCTGTGTGCTAATAATTAGTTTTGTATCCGCTTCCTCCAATTGGGCTGTGGATTTCTCAAGGCAAAGGCTGGGCCTGGGGAAGTGCTGGTGCAGTCATCACTCACTGTGGTCTTCAGACCGCTGGGATTAGAGTCACGTGGGGGCAGTGAACAGGCAAATTCGGGGGCCCAATTCCAGGCTGCGTCCAGAAACAGAATCTCTGGGAGAAAGGATCCAGGAATCTGCCTTTTAACCAACTCCTTAAATGTATCCAATGTTCACTAAAGTTTAAGAACCCTTAGACTATAAAGTTGAGATTCAGTCTGGAAGACAATCTCTGGAGTCAGAAGCCTGAGAACTAAGTCAGGTCTTCACCAAAACTCAATGTCCTTTTCTCTACAATGGGACACTCTGCTCACTCCGCAGGGCTGAGTGAGATAGTGCCTATAAATAAAGACCTCCGCCTCCATGAAAGCTGGTTGAATAAACTTAGAAAATGTGCTTGCAACTTGCAAGCATCTCTAAGTGTTGCTACTTCATGGTCACCGAATGCCCCTTTGACATTTACAACAGTTACATGCTAATGTCGAAATGCAGTGGAGCATTTGTTCTCAGGAACCTAGCACTCCACGGGCCCTGTTAAAATGAAATTGTGCTAAACTGATGACCACAAGGACATTAACATGTCCCCATAAGAAGACTCTTCCAAATCAAGGGGCAGTTTCTTCTCTTCCAAATGCTGCCTGGACTGAAGAGTACCTTCCATGTTATTTCTTATTCAATGCATGTCTTCCCGTTTGGCCTCTTTTCAAAGCCGTCACTCCATTTTCCCAGAATGAATATGATCACTTCTTAGAATCCTGCATGCTATTTCTCAGTGGCAGCGGACTTGGGAGTCAGTGGGAGGCCTGGGTTGGAAGGCCCGCTCCAACCCTTACCAGCTGAGCAAGGTGAACTCTTCTAGCCTCAGTGATCACCTCTATAAACTGAATGTGATAGCAGTTGCTCCATTAGAGAGCCATTGTGAGGATTGGTTCTAACAAACCCCTGAACAATGGTCAGCCCTGAGCCAACATTTGGATTGGCTGTTCTCAAATATTTCCAGCAGCAAGTATTTGATTGGCATGTGATCCTCTGCTTTTTAGTCTTACACACCTTCTATGTCCACTCACTGACATCTATCTTTCTCTCCCGGGTCCGGTGTGTTCTTGTGCAATTGATAATTCAATCTGCCACAGAAAGAGAATAGAAAATGTATCTCTTGTCTGGTCAACAAAAAGCAGCTCTTCCAGAAGCTCTGACCTCTTCCAGAAGGATTTGTACTTTCATAAGCTCTGAGCCAAAAACTTACCTAAATCCTGCCTGACAGAGCCCCATGGGTCAACCAACTCAAGACCTCAGTAGGAAGCTTTTAAACATTAGAAACTGAACCTACTGACTGGGTGCAGTGGACAGAAGTCTAAGTCCCAACACTCCTTCACTCCAGATCTCTGCCTCGGCTTCGGGGTGGCTGCCTTTGTGGCTGGGCCTTCTGCAAAATGGCGGTGGCTGGTGGCAGAAGCACTTTGGTGCTCCAGCTGGGTTAGAGTAGGACTATGCCGAGTGTCTCCAATTAAAACCAGACTCCCCTGGATGTCTGAAGTTCTCAGCACAGTGACGGCATGCCATGACTATTATGTCAACAGTGTGCTCTGCCTCTTCTCTTGGGCTTGTTTCTTTAGAAGCAGTTGCAGAGCCTTGAAAAGTCCTGATGTCAGGCCACTAGCCAAACCAATTACTTTAAACTTGCAGGAGTAGGACCCAGGAGTAGGACCAGTATTATGGCGATCCTTCTTGAACTTTAAAGTGCATTTGATTTATCTGGAAAACTTGTTAAAATGTGGATTTGGATTCATCAGGTTTGGGGTGAAGTCTGAGATTCTGCATTGCTAGCACATTCTCTGATCATGCCTATGCTTCTGGTCTAGAAACCAGAATTCGGGTAGCAAAGTCTTAGGCTGTTCCTCCTCCCATCCCTCCTGTCCATCAAACTCAGTGACTCATCCGTCTCTTTACCTCAAGGCTGTAACATCAGAAATGCAGGCTTTCGGGTGCCTGGGTGACTCAGGGGTTAAGCCTCTGCCTTCGGCTCAGGTCATGATCTCAGGGTCCTGGGATGGAGACCCGCATCCGGCTCTCTGCTCAGCAGGGAACCTGCTTGCCTCTCTTTCTCTGCCTGCCTCTCTGCCTATTTGCGATTTCTCTGTCAAATAAATAAATAAAATCTTAAAAAAGAAAAAAAGAAATGCAGGCTTTCTTCCAGGTGGTTTATTTACTTCTGGAAGCTGGTCTTAGGAAAAGGAACTAATTATTATTGATTCACCTACATTATCTGGTTTAAGGTGAAGATGGCTAGAAAAATGGGAATATAAAACATTCTTGTGGTCAAGTCTTTCTGGCCAATGCAATGTGGTCATTTTCACTCTTCCTGCCATGGGACCTTCAGTTTTGAACAGACTCACATGGTTTCTCTTTCCCTCCAATGCCCATTTCTAGAAATATTCTTGCAGTTAGGCAGATGGTGTAGCTCTTCACTCAGAGCCCAAAAGGCTTGGCTTTGTATTCTGATTCTACCGCCTAGTGCTTGTGTGGCCTTGGACAACTTGTTTAGCTCCTCTGTGCCTCAGCTCTCCTACCTGTAAGCTGGGAATTATAATACACAAATTAGAATATCTATAAATAAAGGCTGATCCTGTTGTGGGAACCTTATGTGAATATACCTTTAGTCCCTGCAATGTACCAGCCTGCAACATCATCCCATTTTGTGGATGGGTTGAGTACTGGGTTTGCAGTCACACAGTGAGTAGTCGGTGTTGGGGGCAAGATGTGAACGTAGGTAGACTGGCTCCGATGGGTCATTCTTTTGACCATCCACAGTAAACGACCTCTCACCTGCACATGTTAGAACTCTGATTGAGGATGGAGGTCTCCTGATCTCAGTCATGGCTCTGGGGGTCATGCTGCCCATGTTGGCCATGGTCATCCACAAACTCTCAGTCCCATAGTCCCTCTGCAGCTTCCTGTGCAGCTGATGCCCTGATACCTATGCACTCAGCATGCCCAAACCATGTCCCTTCCCATCTACTCTGGGGCTGGCAACTGGAATACTGCAGGCCAGCTCTTCTGCACTGATCAATTCAACACATCATGCACATAGTCCTTCATTTCTGGATCACCTTCTGAGCTCTGAATCTGCCTCCTGTGTTGAGCCCTGGAGATGTCCACCCTGCTCTAACAGAGCTCATGTGGGACCTCACAGAGGAGACAGATTTGTGAGAGAGGATTTGTGATACTTGTAAAAAGTGCTCCAAAAGAGGAATGAGGGAAGAGAAGAAAGCTCTGGCTGGGGACATCAGGGAAGGCTTCTAAGAGGAGGTGACATTTCAGCTCAGAAATGAAACAGGCAAATTAATGAATTAATCAATTCACTGAAAACACTGTGCTGAGTGCTAAAGACATGAGAGTGTCCTGGATAATTTCCATTTCCTCCGACAGATCCCCTGCCCACCTTCTCCCACCTGCTCTTTGCCCCAGGAGGCTGGCCCACATGGACCATATCACCATGTTGCCTTGTCCTCTGGCATCTGGTTGGGCTTGGCCAGTGAGACACACCAACAGGAGAGTAGCAGGTGGAAGGAGAACGGGGTCAGGTATTTATCTGCTAAAGCATGGCTGTTTTTGTTAGTTCTGACTTCTATAACAAAGTTCCATAGACAGCATAGCTTATAAACCATAGAAACATATTTCTTGCAGCTCTGGAGGCCGGAAGTCTGAGAGCAGGGTGCCAGCAGGGTAGGCTTCTGGTGAGGGCCGCCTCCTGGGCTGCAAGTTGCCACCTCTCATTGTCTTCATGTGGTGGAAAGACAGCATGGAAGCAAGCTATCTCCTGATAACTAACCCCATCATAAGACCCCACCTTCATGACCTCATCTATCCCTAATCACCTCCCAAAGCGCCATGTCCTAACATCATCCCATTAGGGGTCAGAATTTTAATATATGAGTATGAGTACACAAAAATCAACCCTTGCAATGTCCCTGTGGGATTGCCTCTGATTGATTTCATCCCTCCACCAAAGGCATTGCTCCTGCCAGGTGGTCCCCTCCACTGACTCTCCTTTTGAGTTCCAGATACCTTCACTTGTCCTTTCAGGCCAAATTGGGTAGAAAGGCTTCCCATTGTTACCAGCCCAGAGCACAACACTATTCCTTGCTAACTCCCCTAAATCCTGCCCATGCCTTGCAAATAGTCCCTTTCTTAAACTCATCTCAAGCCATTTGATTTGAGTGTGCCATCCGTTCCTGCCAGAACACTGATCAATACACAGGATAAACAAGAAAGACTTGGTCCCCTCTTTCAGGGAGCGTAGGTATGTTGAAGAAGATGGGGCACGTTTTGGGTAGGGGCAATGCATCTTAGCACAGATTAAAGGTCTCAGGGGTTTTGAGAATGGTAGGGCCTTCGATGTGGACAGGGCACAGGGTGTGGGAATGGAAACAGCAACATAAGAGACAGAGAAGGGTTCTCAACAGGGCACTTGCTCACTTTGCAGAAAGCACAAAGCTACACGCTGGGTGAACACCCAGATAAGCAAGGCCTGGTCCCTGTCCATAAGGACTGAATATAGAAGTAACAGAATGTCCATCGTAAAATAAGAATTCCCTCGGATCGAATAAGAAAGAAAACCATCACTCAGTTATTCAATAATGCATATATATTCAACATTGACTAATAGGTATAAACCCTGCAACATGTCAGAGATCAGACCTGTTGGAATGAAATGCTGGACTTGGAAGCTTTGATGGTGGAAAACCAGGGCAGGAATAAGTCAGGGACAGAATGTCATCAAAAACAAAAACAAAACAATACAAAACCGGTAGGTGCATGAATAGTGGTTATTTATCCACCACCCTTTCATCTTCCTTCTTCTTGTTATATCCTTCTTTACTATCTGAATAAATTTGTGTACCCAGCACCCCACTCCCATGCCATCCCCAAAGGGAAGGACAGATGATCTGGGCTCATTTAATCAGAAGACAGTACTCTCCAGACCACTGTGATCAGTGCAGGGAGATCTATGACTCATGCAAGACAAAATAGGGTCCTCCTACTATTTGATTTGATAAAGGGGTCGTTTTTCTCTGAGATCACTCAGAGCAGCAATGACCAATGAAATCCTGAATTACTAGGGTCTAAGTTTTCTCCATAGGATATGAACTTGTCTGAGAATGAAACAAAACTGAGAATAGGAAAGGAGTGATGATGGAAAGAGAGACATGGAATTATGGAACACCTGGATCCAACCATACCTAAAGCCAGCGCATCCCTCAGACTCTAATTATGAGCCAATAATGTCTCTCTTTTGCTTGAGCTAGGGTTTCTAACCTTCATAACACGAGGACTTTAACACAGTAGCCACGAGAGAGACCCTGGACAGCAGGGGGAGTGGTCTCTGAAATAGAGAAAGGGCCTAGAAAACAGGAAAGGAGGGAAGGCAGACTTCCTATCCTTGCTATGTTTGCTTTGGAAGTCAAAGCAAAAGAACATCTTTACTCCATCACACAAAGGCTGAAGCTCAATGGGCCAGAGTTCTACTGTTTACTTTGCCTCTTACTCTGTGACCTCAGGCAAGTCATCTCCCCATTTTGAGCCTCAACAGCCACATTTACAAAATGAATAAACAAAAGTCAAACTCTTCTGGATTAAACACCAACCCAGGTGGCTGCCATGATTGTTTTCCAACTATTATTATATGTCCTCCCATCAGTTCTTGACTCCCTACATGCCCTCCTATATTTTGGAACTTAGGCTGGAACATTCTACAAAATTCCTGCTGCTATTATCACAAATTACCACAAACTCAATGGTTTAAGCCAACAGAAATTTATCCTCTCATAGTTCTGAAGACCATAATTCCAAAATGCATCTTTCAAGGATAAAATCAAGATGTCAGTAGGGTTGGTTCTTTCTTGAGATTCCAGGGGAGAATCTGCTCTTTGCCTCTTCAAGCTCCTGGAAGCCACAACCTCTGTCTTTTTCTGGCACCTTCCCAATCTCCGCTATAGTCATCACACTGCCTTCTCCTCTTCTGTTATCAAATCTTTCTCTGCTGACTGGTGATTGCGTTTAGGCCCACCCATGTATTCAGGGTCATTTCCCCATCTCAAGATCATTCATCACATCTGCAAAGTCCTTTTCTGTCAATAAGTTAACATGCCCAGATTTCAGGAATTAGGACACAGATAACATTTATTTATTTATTTATTTATTTATTTATTTATTTATTTATTTATTTATTTATGAGAGAGAGAGAAAGCTGTGTGAATGAGGGGAGAAGCAAAGGGAGAGGGAGAGAGAGAATTCTCAAGCAGACTCCTTATTGACTGCAGAGCCTAAGGTCATGACTTGAGCTGAAATCAAGGGCCAGACACTTAGCCAACTAAGCCACCCAGGAGCCCCAGGACATGGATAACTTTCAGGATTCCATTATGCAGGCTGCCACAAGGATCTCAGGGGAAACTGGCCTCATCCTCTGATCAGAGGAAGTTCTCCCTTGAAGCTGGATTCTTCCTTGCTGTCCAGCTTCTCCTCTCCCTGACCTTCAGGCCTCCTGAATCTTCTTGTCACTGCAAATTATTAGATAAAGTTGGAAAGTCCATCCTTCTCATTTTATAGTTAAGGAAGCAAAAGCTCAGGGAACAATGGCATGCTCCAGATCACACAGTGGCAGAGCTGTGCTAATACCTGGGCCTTCAGGCTCCCAGGACAGGGTGCTTTCCAATATCTTAGCTGTTCCACACCCACTGGACCTGACTTTTTGGCTCCTAGATCTGCTTCTCTTTGGAGATATCAGCATTGCAAGTTTCTGCTTACCACTCCTGGGTTCCTGAAGCCAAACTCTTTTGGATTAAACCCCAAACTTTCCATGAGTGTGTGGACCAAGCTCAGGACCAAGACTCAATGTTCTCCACCCTTCAGAGTTGCCTAAAGTGCTGTGACCTTGCATTGGCGCAGCAGAGCCATCCCTTAGACGAGATATAGCACCATCATCAGTTCCACCTGAGCAGGAACTGCCAGGGCTTTGGGGTGTGTTTGAACTTCCAGCCTCATGGATTCACCTCATGCCCACCCTACCATGGCCACATAGTCCAATGTACTGTGGAGAAGATTTATACACTTCTCAAATAAGACAGTGTGAAGGGATCTTGGAAAAACACCCAACGTGGATGTCAGCAGAGAACCCAAACTTCTGGAGAAACCTTGAGTACTCTGAACCTGTAGGAACTGAAAATTAAGGTGAGGCTTTCTCCACAGGCAAGTGGAGGCTCCAAACAGTGAAGAACATACAGGCAGAGCATGATGCCTTCTGAATGTATCTCTAAGACCTGGGATTATCCCTAAGGGCATGGCAAAGAGACAATCACACTGTATGACCCCCACAGTGTGAAAATGTCTTAAAGAGTCTTGGGGTCAAATCCCGATCTTTCCCTCTTATAACTGGATGGTCTTGGGTAAGTTACAGTGAAATAGGGTTGGTAAGGGTTGCTTGCAAGGGTTAAGTGAGATAATATCTGTAAAGTGGACCAGTATGATATCTTTACACACAATAGATGCTAAGTTGATGTTAGTTTCTCTATTCTCCCACTCCATATTTTGACAGAAGAGGATGGGATTAGGGTAAAAATCAGTTTAAACAGGATTTCTCAACAGTGGCATTGTTGACCTTTGGGGCCAGAAAATTCTTTGTTCTGAGAGGCTATTCTGCAAATTATAGGATGATCAACAGCACCTCCAGCCTCCACTCACTGGATGCCAGTAGCACCCCTACATGGCATGACAACCAAAAATACCAGCAGACATTGCCAGATGCTCCGGGGGGGCAAAATCTCCTCCAGCTGAGAACCACAGGTTTCAAGGGAACAGGGTCAGCCTTAAGGAGAAGAGGTGTCATAAAACAGGACGTGTATCCCAAAGGGCTCTCATCTCCTTAACTTCAGTGGAAGAAGGCTTGGTGGACCTTGCCCCCTCCCTGTCCCAAATTGCTCTGAGAGACTGCCCAGGATTGCCAGGTGTGGGACAATCAGTCCTTCCAACATTCTAATCTAGAAAAATGAATGCATTGGGAGACACAAGTGGAAAAATACTTTAATCCTCCTTTGCAAATACCTCCTGATATTTGGAGGGTGAAAGAGGAGGCGGAGAAGAAGGGGGAGGGTGAAAGAGGAGGCGGAGAAGAAACCAATGTTAACAAGATTGTGTACTAGGTACTAATTTTAAATACATAATGTCTTTTCAAGATGTGGGCTTATTATGCCTTTTGCAGAAGAGATCAAGGCTCAGAGAGGCTAAGCATCTTGTCTAAAGACACACAGCTAGGAATCATGGGAATCAGGATTCCTTAGTCCAAACTTTCTCCCTACTCTGTTGCTTGGAATACATTCATTGCCACAGAAAGATTCACTTTTAGTAATTTGTCAATTCATTTCTTTAAATTTTATTCAAACAATGACCCAGCCCAAGTCCAGGGCCTGAGAATGATCCCAGAGAAGAGAAGCCTGAAGCAGAGAGACAGTCGAGACCTTTGGAAATCCAGGCAGCAGGGGGAGGATGGCGTGTGTGTGACATGGTCACTGATGTCCTGACGATGACCTCACCCTGGATTGAGAGGCCCTTGGATAACACAGAGAGCTGGTTAATAGGTCTCTGGCCAAGGAGTCATAAACCTTGGGTCCCATTTTGCAAACTCTGTTCAAGGGTCCCAGAGCATCTGGCTCCAGGGCAGGAAGGAAGTGGGAGAGACTGAGGAACAAGAGGTTTTGAGAAAGCTATTGCTATCCTGATGTTCTTTTTTTTTTTAACAATAATTTATTTTGCTTATGAGTCTGCAACTAGAGTAGGGCTTTGAATACAACTTCCTTTTCCTCAATGTGGCTTCACTTGGAGTCACTTTCAGAATGGTTGCTCAGATTATTAACAGATTGTTGATAACTCTCGGTTAAATACTTGGCCAAGGTTCTTGGTGCTGGGAGTTTCCATGGAGCTGCTTGGTCTTTCTTGGCATGGCAGGTAGATTCCAAGAGCAACTGTTCCATGAGAAAAGAACTAGAAACTGCTAGTCTTTTAAGGCATGCTTAAAAGTTTTGGAAACTAATAAAATGTCAGTGCTGCCAAATTTATCTGGTCAAACAGTCACACGCAGACTGAAAGAGAGGAGACATAAACTCATCTCTTGACAGGAAAAGTATTAAAATAGTTTGTGGCCATTTTAATACTTCACAAAGGCCATCAGCATATTTTCCTAGATATTTAATTTTCTCCTATTCAGCATATTCCTCTTAGACATTTAATATACTTCTAGGCATGTATTATTTTGATGCTATTTTATTTTATTATTTTTTAATTTAATTTAATTTTTTT